>CANSZD010001206.1:0-205000 GCA_947648045.1 Beta corolliflora
GACGCTCCCACAATAGTATTAAATGATTTTAGGAAGAGATCATTAATACAAAGAAGGTATCCTCAAGGTATTATAATAGGATTTTAGAAAACAAGATATAAGTAATAAAAGAATACAAATGTATATACAAATATAGAACAATCACACTATTTTTAAAAAGATAAGAATATTAGGACATTAGGATACCCACACTTTCTTTTGACGTTGCTGTCAATTTGACATCCTGTCAAATTCTATAGAGAGGGAAATAAATACAATTATAAATATAAATGCAAATATCTTAAAACATAAAGAAAAAATAAAAAATTAGATTTTTCTATTCTACGCGACGAATGCAAAGGATAAGGCTCTATCTTAAGCTTAATTAATTAACTACAATTGAAGATTCTTTCTAAAATTATGTTCATTATCTTATCTCTCCTTAAAACTTGTGCTAAAAATTAGAAATATTTAGGAAATATTAGAGTAAACCTTCTATTTTAGTTAATTAATGTGCTTAAAAGATAAATCTTATCCTTGCACTAGGTGCACAGACAGAAAACCTGTGAAAAATTACCAATAATGATTTTTCCGAGCTCTAAAAATAGAGACTCGTATTGTAATATTTCGGATAATTTTTTCTAGCTATTTACTAATTTCCCTATAATTGTTTATTTTATATGAAATATTCCATCTTTACACTCTAAAAAAATAATAAACAATATATTTGTGCATTTAATCTAGTTAATGCTAATAACGCTTTAATTATTTATTTATTTAAGTAATATTTTATCAATTACTCCATCCATTTTCTTTGTTGTTCATATTTGGAATTAAAAATATACTAACCTAACTCAAAACTGTAAATATTCCACTATTTTAAATAAAATTAAATAAACCAAGCACAGAGCTTATCTCTACGCAGTAACCAACGTATACGTGCAGCTCGAAGTGCAAGAAAGAAATGACTACAAACTAACATGAACATTTATTTCTCGAAATTTACCTCTATGTTGCATAAACTAACGCAGAAAAAGCTCACCGCAAAATGTAAAACGACTACCCAATAAAACAAATACATTTATCGTAACTTAAATCTAGTTCGAACTTTAATTCATAAATTATAATATATAAAGATTCAAAATAGAATAACATATCAAATTTCCCAATATAATATATAAATAACAAAAGAAACTGAGTGAGAGAATTAATATTTTATATTATTAAAAAGCAATAATAAAAATATCAGAGTAATGGTGGTCAAACAATTATATAAAGAAATTTTATGTAAAAAGATGGGTGGAGAAAGAAATTTTACTGATCTTTTATCTGCTAAGATGATGTTTTTAAAGACGCCACGCTATTTTTGTTATATAAGTTTTAAAGAGAATTGGTACGCATCTTTATTTCAAGACGCATAATAAATTTTGCCCAAGCAAGAATTCACTTGTAGTATTTGCTAGTTTTATGTCATGATGAATAATTTAAGTTGACTTGAACTTACTTTACTCAGTAGTGATTTTGAAATTTATTGTTAGTTGAACTTTATGAGTACTTTTCTTATTGATGTAGCATTTTTTGGGGTAGAATTTGCTTCCGAAAATTACAAATTAATTAAACATTATCACCCTTTATATCTGAAGTGATATTAAATTTACAATAATATAGGGATACCTTTTATATTCATAAAGATTAGAGCACCATCTTACATGAAGCTATTCATTCCATAAGAAATTAAGCACTATCAAATTTAAAAGTAGCCATTAGGTTGGAACTTGGATGCTAATTACTTACTCCCTTCTCACCAGCATGGCAGCGTGAAGTTCAGAAAAGTAACCTTGTGAGATGAGCTACATCATGCCTGACCCACCTCCCTCCTTTCCGAACCCGCCACCACCACCTTCCCCTCCTCCCCCAACCCACTTTCCCACCTGCGCCCACTTGCCTTCCCATTGCTACCGCCCCCCTCCCAGCTGCCTCCTTTGCCGCTCTCGCTGGATGGAAATGGATCGGATTCGGCGCCAGGTGGGCTTCACCCGCATCCGTCACCCGCATCCATCCGCCTCCACTTGCATCCATCCATCCATCATCCGGGTGAACGAGTGGGTCGGGTGGTTAGCGGGTGAAGTAGATATATAACAATTTTTACAAAAATTATGCCATAAGATACATATTTTTTTAAAATTTTCAACTAAAAAATTTAACAAAGTAAGTAAATAAACATGTGTAATTGACAAAATGGATGATGGGTGGGTGTTAAGCGGGTGATGGGTCGGGCGACGGATGAAAAAAATCTCACCCTATCCTTGGCCTGATCCATCACCGCTTCACCCGCTTCACCCGCTTTTCATCCGCTTTTATTTCGGTTTTCACTGCGCTTAATAAATCCGGGTTAAGCAGTTGATTTACACTTATCCATCATCCATTTCCATCCCTATCCGCCACGCATCTTGGCTTCCCGCATGATGATCAATATGACCATGTACATGTTAGCACTAGCGTTTTAGGTAGCGGGTAGAGGTTGAACAAGGTCAAAACGCTACTTGGAAAAAAATAGTGTTTGGAAAGGTAGCGGTTATAGTAGCGGATAGAGTTGAGTAGGCTTTTGGGTAGCTTTTGTAAAATATTAGAATGGGGAACGTTTGAGACAGATAAGCTAGCGTTTGCAAGAAAAACAGCATACTTTGGATTATGATTTTGATCATCTTTTTTGTTCTTTTTTATAAATAAATCTATAATAAAGTATCGTTTAAATTGCTTATTAGTTGGACTACTAGGGAATTTTTTGTTAATTTTTTTCTTTTAGAAAAAAAGTGTTAGCTAAAGTTTTATAATATTTTATGACCCAAATTTTACAAGTTGTCTAAGTTCAACTAGCTATTATAAACAAGTATATACCCTTTTTCTATGATTATTAGTGCATTACGTAAGGCGTTGGTTTATATATATATTTCAAAAGAAAACGGAGGAAGTATATTTTACAAATGATGACCATTTTGCAAGGGTTGAAGGACTATCATGCTATATATGCTGCCATGCTACAAACATTTAAATTGTTGAATTTATCCATGTTGAGTTGTATCTAGCCCTTGTGTTATTTTATTTAGTGAGGAGAGCACATTTTAGTTTTAAAGGTCGTCAATACGAAACAAGTGAATTTGTACAAAGTGAAACTGAGTACTTGTTTTTGCAAATCCAAGATAGAACTACAAAGTTAAATCCATAGAACTCCAAGACTACATTGAATCTTGAGGGATACCTTTAAAATTGTTCTACGATTATTAACATGAAAGTTCCATTCAAGGATTGATATCAATGTCAGCATTAGAGCATTGATTCCCAGAGATTCGTTATTTTCACACTTTATATACTTTTCATGGTGTTTATAAGTATACAAGTCTTTACAAAAATTCACAATTAACACACTTAATGTTATTACTTTGAAGCCATTTCCAAGTTTTCATAGTCATGTAGATATATTCAGATAATACATTCACAGTTTCGCACACAAAAAAGGTGGCTCTGAAATGTTTTAGAAGCAACATGATGAACATTCAAGCTATGCGTTCATGAAGCGGCCCATTATTTTTTTGGATTAGCTAACTAATTAAGAGTCAAATAGAATTTCATAGGGATAGGGAAAAAACATAATGCAAGTGGTTCTGTCACACTTGCTTTCCAAGATAGCAAAATAGCAAAATATAGCACCACAAAGCAAGAAAATCAGATATTTGATGCAGCATATAATTCATGAAGTAAAACACCTTTTTAATTCTCAAGAGTCATGATAAAGCAACATATACAAGTTTGTTTTGATCTTATTGTTGTTATTTCCCAACATATACAAGTTTGTTTTGATCTTATTGTAGTTATTTCCAAGTATTTTCCACATTTATAGGAAGTTTACTAGTACTTATAATTACACGGTACCTAGTAAGTTTACTGCTTACAGAACTAACTATGTTGCGTAAGTACAGAGTAACTCATTATAACCAATGCAACAAAATTGGTAATGCACCCTAAAAGCTTTATTACACTTCATGTGAAGCTATTTCAGTAAAATCATCGTCCTCAATATCATCAAGTGGGATTTGATGAGCGTTGGGGATGATTGTGAAAGCTTTGTAGATAAATGCCAAATCACCAAGTTCCCGCAGGTTGGATCGCATCAGGACGCTATCGCTTGGCTTAGTAAGAAAATAAATAAGCATACCTGGTGCTACTTTCTTCAGTGACTCCAAGTGAGGCCAGGGACCAGGGTAAACAAGCATGATGTGTCTGTTCTGGTTCCATTCCCCTAGTTCCAACAGTCTACAAAACTCAAGTAACGCACAATCAATGTCGGATAATACCACCCACATAATCAATTATCAATCAGATTGACTTAACTTCCAGAATTCAGCATTACCTCATTCTCATACGTGTAAATCCAAGGCCTTTCTTCGATATATTAAGACACTCAAAAGTCTGTTAGATATGTTCACTGAAACTGGTGACATGAAGAAAACATAATACAAGAACAAGTTAATTAAGTTGATGATATGATTATCTAAAGAACTCATTAGGGCTTAAATTAAGAAATGATTACATAAACACGAAGAAAAAAACTTTATCAATAAAAAGAATAAGGGATAATTAAGGACCTAGATTATCTTTTCTAGTTGTTTCGAGATGGTCAATGATTTCCCCTCAGCAAGTCAGACGGGATAATAGCCTCACAAAAGAATATGAAATCAGACAACAGCACAGTAGTAAAATCCGGTTGCAGCATCTCCCACATTAAACTCAGCTACATGTTCATTTCCTGAAATCATTATGGCAATTTCATTTATCAGCAAACTATTCGAACAATTTCCTTCCATGAAATTCAAGAACAACCCATATTTATCTACTACATTTTGTCAAAAATGAATTCAAGAAATGAAATTTTACTAGCAGCAGCTAAAGAATCCATAATCTTGCAATCAAAAAATTGTAGTTAAATAAAATCAACATCCAAATAGGATTCAACAACAATTTGAATAAACATTACATAAAAGAACCCAAAAAAACCCATGAAGCATCATAAACATTAAATTTGAGAATGAAACAGACATTAACATTTAAAGATAAAAATTATCATTACTAATAACAATAAATCTTAGAAAAGAAAGATTACCCAAGATAAAGGAGAGTTTAGTAGACCCATCAAGATGAAAATAGTAATAGTGTCATCATTAGAAACATCACGAAGATTGTGAGAAATTTCATTAAGATTAATCTTCTTGTAGCTAAACCCTTTGTTACTACAGTAATGGAAGTCGATGAGCCGGGAAGATTCCAAGCCGAGATAACCAACAAATTGAGCTTCATTGTTCTCGACTGTGATTTTGACGCTATTTGCCGATACTCCGATTATTCCGCGACCTTCCGGATTGAAATCGAGTCACACAAAGATTCAATGGCTTGTTTCAGTTTGATTGCAAGGTTTACTTTGAAGCTGAAGATTTTTTATGGGTTTGTGTTTGAAGGTTCCGCCATTGTTGTAATTCTTGAGGAAATGAAGAGAGAAAACCGGGGAACAAGGAGGAAATTAAGTTGTGAATGAATGTATGAATTGATTCTACTACTATAGTCGTATCTATGTGTGTATATAGGAATGTAACAGTTAAATAAGAATCAAGAATCTTACTAAGCAAGAATTGGGAAAAAATTAATAAGTTTGTTAAACGAAATGGTGAGTCAGCAAGAGTTTGTTACATTCTTCGCCGACATAATAAACTTCCATTTACCTAGTACGGTAGTACCTAGGACTTATAAGATTTTTTTTATTTGACAATGTTGAATAGAGATGGGCCCTAATGCTCTTTCCGGTACATGAAAAGTAGGGTTAATCAGCTTTGGGAGGTGAGAGAAATACTTCCTTCTTCCATAATAGCGTTATTATTCGTCGAAGCACCTCTCGGATTTTCTCTATTAGAAATGAGTGTGGTGAAGAGTTAGTGATTATGGATCAAATCGGGAATCATATTCGATTAGCTTTCAAAACCCCTTTATGAGATGGATCAATCTCTCTTATTATTACAAAATGAGACTTTGGAGGGAAATGTTAGCATTGCCCAACCCCCCCCACCCCTCAAGAAATTAGATGTGCTCTTTTCTCCATGAAACCTCTCAAGGCCGCCGGCAGATGGCTTCCATCCCATATTCTTCCGGACCAAATGGGATTTTTTGGGGACCAAACTTGTAAGGAAATCCAAGTCCTGGTTTAACAATAGTTCGATTCTGAAAGTCTTTGTCACGCCTTAATTTGTCTAATCCCCCTAAGCAAGCGATCCCTAGGAAATGGTTAAGCATCTTAGACCGATTAGTTTGTGTAACACTTTGTATAAGCTTGTTACCAAAATCATTGCCAATTGTCTTAAGCCCCTCATCCCCTTAGTGGATTTCTCATAATCGGATAGTTTCATTAAGGGTCGTGGGACGGAAATAAATCTTGTTGTCCAAGCCAAATCCCGCATTCCATGCATAAGAAAAATAAGGAAAACGGGGGTGGTTTGCTTCCTCAAAGTTGACTTAGAAAAGGCTTATGATAGGATGGAGTGCGGTTTTGTGAGAAAATGCCTTCATATGTATAACTTGGACCATGCTTCCATTGATCTCATCATGGACTATATTTCTAAGGCTTCTTCTTCCGTTTCGGTTAATGGTCAAAAAACTAAATCGTTTATCCATTCGAGAGGCCTTAGACAAGGTGATCCAATGTCCCCCTATCTTTTCAACATGTGCTTAGAGCACCTTACTTCCTTAATTAACCGAGTCTCGTGAAGCCAATGTCTGGACTCCTTCGGGTAGGAAGCAATAGAGTTAAGGTTTCTCACCTTCTTTTTGTTGATGACTTATTACTATTTGGAAGAAGTTGATGAGAATACGGCTTTTGCGGTTAGGCAAGTATTGGATGAATTCGGTAGACTTTCGAGTCGAAAATTAATGAGGATAAAAGTAGGCTTGTCTTCTCACCCAATACCCGAGGATGATCTAAGAGAACGGTTCCAAAATACTATTAATGTTCATGCATCGGAAAATTTGAGGGCTTTACCCGGGTCTCCCCTATCCCATAAGCGTCCAAAGAGAAGTGAAGTGAAGTTTGTGGCGAGGAGAAAGTTAGGAAGAGGCTTGCTAGTTGGAAATCGGCTACTCTTTTTAAGAGCTAGTAGGCTTGTCCCTTATCTCTTCTACCCTTAATACAATTCCCCAACTATTATATGCGGGATAACTTTTTCCCATGTCAACTATTAGTGATCTTGATTGAATTTGCAACAATTTTTTGTGGGGATCTAAAGAGGGGAAAAACCGATTGCATTTAGTCTTAAAGAGTGCCTCCTTTTCTTCCCAAATAGAGTGGGGGCTAGGGATTGAAGCCATCTCACTCTCAACCAAACTTTAATGGCTAAGTTGGGTTGGAAAATGTGTCATGGTCTCCCAAACTTAGCTAAAGAATGTATTAGGTCAAAGTACGTCCACGGTAATGCCATAACTAAGTTTCGTGGAGGTTCGAGGATATGGCGTAGTATTGGTAAG
Organism: Beta corolliflora; assembly: GCA_947648045.1. Classification (NCBI taxonomy): domain Eukaryota; kingdom Viridiplantae; phylum Streptophyta; class Magnoliopsida; order Caryophyllales; family Amaranthaceae; genus Beta; species Beta corolliflora. The sequence continues at coordinate 7,540 of CANSZD010001206.1, forward strand.
GGGTGGTTTATTCTCGAGTCTAGTTGTCAATGGAATTTGAGGGAATGGTCAATCGGCTTCGTTTTTTGGGATGACAATTGACTTGGGGTGGGCCTATTAGGAGTTTTATTATTGGTCCCCTTCCTTTCAATGAAATGAACGCCTCTGTGAGAGAGTGTTAGCATTCGGGATCCTGGAATGGCCTCTCCTTTTCCATTAACCTCCCTTCGCGTATTTCGCAAAGGATTTTAAACCTTGAATGGCAGTCATCCAATGAACCCGACCGCCCCTTCTCCTCATTTATTAAACATCGAACATTCTCACTCAAGCAAGCTTTCCAATCTAGCACTATCGGGAATCGAGATAAGGTGAAAGACATATCCCTGGGTTTGGGCGCAACAACCCACCTAAACTCAAGTTTTTTTCTATGGTTGATTTGGTGCGGGAGACTTCCTACTCAATCCCTTAGGAATATTGTGCCTAATCCGACTTGTAACTTCTGTGATTCCTTTGATGAAAATATACTCCACATGCTTAGAGATTGTGATTCTGCTTCGGCCATTTGGTCTCTCATTCCTTTTGGCACTACCTGACTTCGAAATTCACGATAAAGATCTTTGGTTCAAACTCAATCTCGTTAACAACGAGTGTATTTAAGGGTTGAAATGGCGTAATTTCTCCTTTCATCTCGCTATCAAGTCCGGTTAAATTGCAATAAGCATTTGTTTGAAGGCACTCCCCACCGTCCCGAAGTGTCCCTAAAAGCCCTTTTCGTTGCTTGGGAGCACACTTCATCAATGAATATTCCCACCTCCTCATCCAAAAAAGACCGGATCTTTGTTTCATTACCCTCCTTCCCGACTGGGCATGTATCCATGTCGATGCATCTTTCACCAACCGCTTTGAGTCTTCGGGAATTGGAGGATGTCTTCGTACTAATCAGGGGTAATTAATGGTTTTCAAAAAACTTTATATACCCTAGATGCTCTTATGGCTGAAATTCTTGCAATAACACATGGCTTAATTTTGGCAAAGATGAATTTGTTGATAACGTGATGGTATTCGCATATTGTAAGCAAGTTATTCATTTAATTAATCAAGATACCGACCGTAATGATGCATATACAAATGTTCGAAAGCCGTAGGAGTCCAAACAGGATTCAAGGAAGCGTGAGCATAACTAGGTTGCGAGATGCATTAGCAAAGAACCCGCCGAGAAAATCGGTTCAAGTGTATGAGCTTAGGAGCTTCCCTCTCCCCTACCTATTGTAATGAACTTATTAGTATGGATTGTAATGGGTTTTTGAAGCCCGTAACTTGAAAAATTTGTTATATTGTGCCATTATAACCAAAAAAAAAGAAAAAGCCGTAGATTTGGATTTGGAAACCTCATCCCTTTTAACTAATATAGTCTAGTCTATTTGACAAAATATATATTTCTTCTATAATGCTTTTTTATTTCTCTTCCGTAAGAACCGAGAGTGACCTAGCTATTTTGCAGCCCGTTTTGATGGCATGGGTAGGAATTTGCAAAGACCATAGTTGGACCCGAATTTGGACCGGACCGGACCGAATTGGGATCCTGGTCCGATCCTCGTCCTCCAAAAATTCCAATTCCGGGTTTTCGGTCCGTTAACCCGAACTTTGTTATTTTTATAAAAATCTGTTTAATTTAAACTTACTTACTTCTCCTTTCTCAAACTTCAAATGCAACGTAAGTCATTCGTCTGACTCCCTACCTCCTTGTTCTTCCTCTAGGATGTCTAAACAAAACCAAGAAGATTAAAATTGAAAAACAAGTGTGAAAATGATTTTTGGAGCACGTACATTGGTGGGAATTTAGGTTCCCCGTTTGAGAAAAAATGGAAAAGAGAATCTTCTCATCGATGTTCCAAGGTTCCTATTAATTGTTGAAAATTGGAGAGCGCCAATAATAGTGGAACCTCCCAATAACTCCAACCAATGACAGCGTACCAAGTGGAAGGAAAAGTGGAAAAGGCTTCCCGTGAAAATGCAGAGATACTCTATCTCTCGAGCATTTTTTTTTAAAGAAAAATGACTTGGCCTATCACAGCATGCCACTTGGCATGCGCTTTGAGTTGCAGCGCGCGAGTCAACGCTGGTGATGCTATTTGTCTTCCCTTTAGCTTTTTCAACCGTAATATTACCGTTTACAAAAATAACATAACTTTTTAAATATAACGAATTAAAAAAAATTATACCAACGGCCATATTTTTTTATCCTCTATATAAATAGAGACCAATCTTGATATATTTTCAACACTTCAAAAATTTCATAATTTCTCATTTTTATCTCTTGCTAAGTATTTCAAAAATCTTATTTGATGATTATTTAATTATAATTACCATATTTTGATTTAATTATTATCTAAAATTATTGTGATGAATCAAATTATTTTATTGATATTGGTGGTGTATTGAAAGTAGGAGAGAGAAAAGGATGTGAGGTATAGAAAAGTAGGAGAGAGAAGGTAAATGGGGAGGTTAATAAATGTAGGTATGTAATTGTGAAATGGGATGGGTAGGGGACAAAGGTCAAAATGAAATGATGAGGTGACGAGGTGAGGAGAGAGAAATTAAAGGGGGCCTCACCAATGTTGGTGCTCTTATGTGCCTAATTTTTTTTTCAAAAAGAGGTCGAAAAAGGTCCGGACTTGATTTTTCCAGATCCGGACTCAAAGATAAATGGACCGAAAATGCGGTCCGGGTTAGGTCCAAAAAATTCAAGAATTTGGTCCATAGGGTCCAAACTTGATCCGGTTCGGGTATGGACCTGTGCACACCCCTAAGCATAGGTAATTCACTTAATACTTGTCCTTTGTAATTGAAATGTATGTTCCGTATCAGGGATGATAGCTACTTCACTTAATAATGTGTGGTATCCACTCGTTCTATACGCATTGAAATCTATTGTCCTCAAAATGTAGATGCCCTTGTGAAGTATTTTTAGGTTAATAGTTGAATTTGATACCCGTTTTTTGCCATACCCATTTTTTTTCATTTTTATCATTTTTATCTTTGTCGTTTTTGTCCCCGCCTCTATATCCATTCTCGTATCCATCTTGGTGCAACTTAGCCTAAACAAGCACCCAACACACACTCGCCATAGGCCTTAGTTTTCCTTTTCTCTCGCTACCTTCATCCTCTCAAAGATGTTCATAGCTTCCTTATACTTTCCACCCTTAACACACCCATCGTAAAAAAAAATTTCGAATTCCCACACTTGCCGTTCCCATCCTATCCCATGTTTCAATTGAGGGCCGAAAGGCTAGGGAAGAATAAAATTAATACGATAGCTTTTAAATTTATTTTTCCTCTCTAATTCCTCCAACTTTAGGAGAAAAGGAAAGCGAACGTATATGGAAATCTTTCTACCATTTTGTTGGACAACGAAATTCAAGTATTTTCAACAACACTTCATGTTCATTGGCCGATTGACCGACTTCAAAACCTAGTTCCATTGAGAGTGTACCGAGTGAGTTATTAGATTAGAGGATGAGGGGATCTTTTCCTTACTCAGTGTCTCGGTCATGGTTTGATTCCCCTAGCGGCTTTGCTCCTTCAATGGTGTGCTCCTCCTTCATACATCCTTAAATGGAATGTTGATGGTCCAATCACCCAACATCTCTTGCGATCGACCATTGCGGGGGTAGTGTAACGGTGAATATCGACCGACACATGGTGGTGAACAACGGAAAATTGTCACCCCCAATTTTAGCATAGGTTAGTGGTTCACAACACCTAAATGTTTAAATAGGTAGTTTTTGACCACTTTTTATTTTCGTACTTTTCCACAAAAAAGTTAGTTTTATAAGATAGTTTTGACAAAATTTTTTAGTAACTAGGAGGAATAATTTTTGTTTATCAATCGAAGGTAAAACAAATTCGCAGGCACTATGATATTGTAGGAGAGCCACAATCCTAAAATGCAACATCCAAAATTTTACTCCCACAAAAGAAGTGTAGGATTTCAGCAAATGAGCTTAAAGCTACCAAACCAATGTCAAACATACTACTTCTATTTGTCACCGGATAATGATAAGTTGCGATCAATTAAACTTACCCATAAATTTGACAAGAAACTAAGTACAATGATTTTTTTATATTTTCATTATTCACAGAGCTAATATAACTATCAAACACAGAGAGAGAGCACAAAGATGTCTTTTTCGAAAATATCGTCCTCCCCAATCACAATCATTTGACGACCCAATAACTAGTTATTAGTAGGAAAAAGCATTTTCTTTTTGGGTTTGTGCAATGTCCCCTATCCTAGATTTGGCACAATCCTTTTGTCTTGAAGAAGGAAAACTTATTAATACTTTTAAAAAAATCAATCAAGTATTCTTATAACTCTTTTTTTTTAGCGCGCGATTAATCGGAAACGCTCATTAAATTTCCTGAATTGAACCGGCCAAGGTACGGGAGAAAAATCCCCTGTACCCTTGCCATTCTCACTAGCCTTTGGAGCTAAGGCGGTGGTCCCTATAGAAGTTGGTTTTGCCATGCTTTACTAAAAAGAAAGCTCAATCCCAACTCTCGAATCTAAAGCTAAAAGGAAGCTCAAAATAAATGATAAAATGAGCATCGTATGGGTATTTGTATAGGCAGTGTCGTCATTTTTGTTGGTACATGTCATTATATAGTGTGAAGTTTTATTCTGATAAGTTGTGATGTAACATGTTACACCCAAGACATTACTCTTTATTTTGAAATAGTGACATGGCAAATTGGTGATAAATCTACTGTCATCCATGGTTTTTGTCGATGTACGTCATAACAATTCAAATTATCAACTCCCTTCAATCAATAATTTAAGAAGCTAAAGCTATCATATTATTACAACAACATTCTTTAAAATGTTATTAGATGGAGGATGTCATCGATAACATATCTTTTGCCTTTGGCAGCAAACGAAATTGTGAAGTCAATCAGATCATGTAACTAATTGGTGTTAGATGGGATAGTATGGAAGTTTATCTTAAGCTCCTCTTGTACGAATATAACTATCCCTGTTTCTATTTAATCTACATAATTTAACTTTTACGTTTGTTAATGTAGAAGTTTGACCGTTTATATCTCTAATTATGAACATGTAAATTTATATATTCATGAAATATATGTCGAGATGAATATATAGAAGATTATACTTGACTATGTTTTTCCTTATGTATAAATCACAAATAACGATGGTTAAATTGAAGTACATGAATAGTGTCAAAATGCAAAGTGGGTAGATTAGAAGAGAACGGGGGAGTATTTTCAATGTTGATAGAAGTAGCTGTAGGAATATATAGATGCAAATAGTGGAATTTCAGGAAACAGTTTCCTAACATCTATCATAGGATCACAAACATAATCAAACACATGAATCATTCAATAGGGATTAAATATCAAACCTTGTAGCATGATTTCCTTGTTGTATGTAAGCTTTGAAGATCCGAGAGCCATGAAGTGTTGCTTCCTCTAATCACCCACGAGCACCAGTTGAATACCAACGTTTGTTAGAACGGAAGAGAAGAAAATCTCTTGCTTTTGATGGTATAGGCGCCCTGATTTAGAGGGAATAGTTTTGGGTTCACTTTCTCTCTTGTGAAAAGGAACTGATTAAAGAATTGATTACCTAAACCCTAATATTATATCCCATATATAATAGAAGAGTCATAGGCTAGTTAGGAGAACTAATTCCTCCTATTCCCCTTTGACCGGCCCAACCCTAATTTCTAAATGGATTTGGATTGCTTTGTCCAACTTATGTTATAATGTGTGACCTCATAGGATTAATCTATTTTAGTTATAGGCCCAATCAATATTGTCCTATTAATCATATTTATTCTCTAGCAAGAAAATACGATTACTAAAATAATTAACTTTATTATCTTCATAATATAAATCCTATTTATATTTAGTAATTGTCGGAATGTCTAAGGACATACTCCTTCAATCTCCCACTTGTCCGAAGACAAGAGCGCAATGTTAAATTCCTTAAGTCACTTAATGCCAATTTTGATAACACCATGTTATTCTCAAATTTATGTTCCTTGATCGCCGAGCTCGAATCTACTCAAATAAGGATTAACTCTTTAATCCCATTCCGCATGGCCATGCAATTTTCCGATTCTCGTTCATCAAGAGGCCCAGACACCATTCTATTTAATAGAGGACTTATCCACTCTTGTATGACCATAACTCCTACTCAATTCTTAGCCCACCCGATCACCGCCTTTATAACCTCCTTTTACGGCGCGACGTTTAACAGTGTCAAAGTTAAACTAATTATATTGTGGTTATTAAGACATACTCATGTCTAAGGAATCTACTAAATATAGTAGTTTGATTCTCTATACATCCATATAATCAATTAGACATCTCTATGTCTCCATAGCCCATGGAACTGCGCTATCAATTAATTATATACTAGTCTTTTAAATAAATCACTTATGTCCAATTTGTGATTTAGACTAGAGAGACTTGATATGATTCCGTGAACGGAATCTAGATAGCTTAGTTCCTCACAAGCTTCACTCACTTATGATTCCCTAAGGGTTCTAACTCTAATTTAATGGCTTCACTCACCAAAGGTTCAAGTTAGATGTGTTTGAGACAAAGTTTGTTAGCTTCACTCACTAACTCACTCAAATCTCGCTTTAGTTTTAGGTTTCACTCGCCTAATACTAAGGGTCTTGTGTTTAGGTTCACTCCCTAAAACAATCAAGTCTTGGAAAATACGTCCAATCCTTCAAAGACTAACAAGTCCGAAAATTTCAATCAAATAAACTTCCTTAGCCTCATAGGACTAGGCATGTATTTATAGAAGAAGAAAACAAGAAAACCTTGCTCCCCAGTACATCATATCACACGCCCCTAATGGGCGGGCGCGAATGTGTCGTTGTGCACCGCACTCCGGCCAAAGATAAAATTTCTCCTACTCTCTTTTACACTAAAGCAAAAGATAATGGAAGTAGGGGTCGTATCCACAGGGAAACGAGGTACTTAGCGTGATTCGAAACCCAGATTAAGCTAAGGGCCGAGAAACCTAATTACAAAGGGGGTTTCGGGTTGATAATAAACAAACTAAAACTAACTAGCATATAAACAAAATGAGAAATCAATATGGAAAGATCTTGAATCCGATTAACATCCACTTCAATTAATTATCGATCATTGAACATCCACTCTAATTATTTCCATAATTATCTATTGTCGAGAATTAATCTCGTGTTCTCCTTATTCTTAGTTGAATAGCACGATCGCCGTGACTATAAAACCCTAACTAAAGGATAACCTAGTCCGATAGCGTCTAAGTTCAAACCAATAGCCAGAATAAACACAAGAGAACCAATAGACCTACTAACGTCATACACGCGATAAACATTCAACAGTTGATTCAATTTCCCTAAGAAATAACCAAGATGATCAGCATCTAAATTACTCCCTAGTTTGCTACCAATTGATAAAAGAATAAAACAATCCGATTCTATTCTTAAATCTAGCATTAGATTAATCACACAATCAAACTAGTAACGTTCCTAGCATAATTATGCAATAATCATAAATCACAAGCATAGAAATTGAACCATAATCAAGGAAAAGAGAAAGAGAGGAAAGATCTCACAATAACGGTTGAAGCTTCATGTTAATTGATCCAAGAACAGTTCAAGCTACAATCCGATAGCAAAAACCAAATCCATAATTGAAATCCCTAAAAATTAAACTAAGAAATGAAAACTAAAACTAGGAAATGAAGAACAAAAACTAAGAAATGAAGAACAAAGAGAAATGAAGAAGGAAAGATGAAAAGAGAATCATGAAGAAGGAAGGATGAGGAGAGGAGTATCCTCTCTCTCTCCTCAAGCTTGCTACTCCAAGGTCTACATTTCAGCTCTCCCCTTCGTCCTCCTCTTCGTCTCCCCAAAAGTTAGGTTTTAGGAGCTTTTAAACCCCGCACAAAATCGTGGCCCCAAGCCGACTTAAGCGTCGCGAGTCGCGCAACTGATCGCGAGTCGCGAAGGGGACTCTGCCATCCCGCACAAAATGGCTTGGCACGTTGGTCGCGACCGCGACAGCATCGCGAGTCGCAAGGGCAAGGGGTCGCGAGGTGCGACGTTCCGCGAGTCGCGAGCCTCGTCGCCGGGCGGCGGGCGTGCGACGTCTTGGGCGCCGCCACGAGCGAGGCTGGCTGGGCAGAGGCGAGCGGCTAGTGCGATGGCCGGCGCGTGCGAAGCGGCCATGGCTTGGTTGGTGATGACGCCACTGGGTTGACGTGAGCTGTGTAGGTGGTCGGTTACGCGCATGCTTGGTGCTTAGAGCTTCCGATGATTGCCCATTATGCTCCGATGCCAAATCTCCCAAGCTCTCCAAAGACAACTTCAATCAAACATCATTCAAATCCATTTCATCTTGAAAGCTCGTAATACATGACGTTAACACAAATTATCTCGCAAAGCTCCGAACTTCGCTAAGGGCTAAATAAAACACGAATGTTAACAATTACAATCAAACCCTTAGCAAAGTGCACCCAAAATAACGCAAAAACATCGTATAACTTGAGCGTATCAAATACCCCCACACTTGAACTTTACTCGACCTCGAGTAAACTCAAAAATGAGAAATACCAATTAAATCATCGCCCAAGCTATCGAAACCAACCTACACTCCCCATCAACTACATCATCATCATCACATCTTAACAAAATACGCTCAAAACCTAAACGTAAGGGATGATGATTCCCCCACACTTAGATTCAAGCTCACCCGAAATATACAAAGACGCGACAACAATAATAACCAAAGAACGCCAACAAGTTTAACCAACAACACCAACAAGAATCAAAATGCCACTCACGACACACTAAAGTATCAGCCTCTCCCAAACCTCAAAAGATGACCTACTACTACAACAACTAACTTAAAGTAGCAAGCCATGGAACAAAGACAAAAAGGGATAAATTCCATGCTTACTCCCAAAAACAAACAATCAACCAAAAGAATGCGAAAGCCAAAATAAATAGATCTTCACAAAACAAAGGATGAATTCACTAACCCAACCCGAAAACGCTTTCCACCTTATGACACCGTCTCCGCAAATGAGTTTTCAAAGTATATAATTCTCTCTTAATCTCTCATTTTGCCTAGGAGCCCTTTCGGGTTTTCATCCTAGCTTCACACATTTCTTTTGGTTGCACCTCACCATCTTACCCGCTCAATATAAGCCACTTTTTTGCATAGGTTGCCCTTTCGGGTTTTCAACCTATCCGGCCCCCATTTTTGCCCGAGTCGCCCGCCCTTGCGGGTTTTCAACTCCAGCGGGTTTCATTTCATCACTTTTTTTTATATATTTTTTTTTCATTTTTCGTTTTTTTTTTCATTTTCATTTTTCAAATTGAAACTAATAAATACAACATAGATACATGAGAATGAGAATACCTCCCCCTACTTAAACTACACATTGTCCTCAATGTGACGACAATGAGAAGAAAAAGGAAACCGAAAATGGGGGGGAATAGAAAATCGAGCAAATCGAAGATCAAATGCTCAAGACTCATGACCAAACAATCCGTCAAATTCAAATTTCTTAACAACACCATCTCAAATCTCCGAAATCAACTCACAACCCTCTCCCTCAAATCACTCAAACAAATGGCAAATTCAAAAGTTTTCAATTTTTGAGATTGACACCTAGCTCAAGAGATCGAAAAGATACAACAATCTCCCTTGTTCCAATTTAGCCAACTCCTAGCGGTTGAACTCTTCCCAACGGGTTTTCTTTTGTGGACTTGGGCTCAAAGTGGATTATGATTTGTTGTGGTTCTTTTGAGTGGGTGGTGAGTGGGTGGAAGAAAATTTGTTGTGGTGGTGGGAAATTTGATGAGAAATAAAGGAAAAGAAAGAAAATAAAAGGGTATCGGGTTGCCTCCCGAGAAGCGTCATTGTTTAAAGTCGTTAGCTCGACTTAGTACCTTAAGCTTAATCATTGGGTTGTGCTCCATGTGTGACAATGGTGGTTCCATGTCAATCTCCACTTCAAATACCCGCAAAATTGATTGAGAAGGACTCTTGCAATGCATTGTTAGTGCCTAGCTTACTACATCATGGTTGAGCATATAACATCAGATTATATCCAAAACCTAGCATTAAGTCAACAACAAACATCAACTAGTAGTACTCCTAGCTAATCCAAGTCATGACCATTAATATCAATATTTAAAGCTAGACAATAACCAAGATATAGAGTATGAGTCAATCAACCATTCCCAAGAGAGTTTAAGCAACAAGTTCCATGCTTCTTGTCCAAAATACGAAAGTGAAATACATAGAGCTCAATGGAAGATGAAAACTAGAAACTAAAACAAAAAGGGAATTCTTTATATGAGTGGCCAATCAAAAACAAAGAGCACAAACAATACCATCCAAAAATCACGCAAAATACAAACAAGTAACACCGTTTCCAAGCAACGGCGCCAAAATTTGGGCAAAGCGCGAATGTGTCGTTGTGCACCGCACCCGACCAAAGATAAAATTTCTCCTACTCTCTTTTACACTAAAGCAAAGTATAATGGAAGTAGGGGTCGTATCCACAAAGGAAACAGGGACGAGTTTAGTACTTAGCGTGATTCAAACCTAGATTAAGCTAAGGACCGAGAAACCTAATTACAAAGGGGGTTTCTGGGTTGATAATAAACAAACTAAAACTAACTAGCATATAAACAAAATGAGAAATCAATATGGAAAGATCTTGAATCCGATTAACATCCACTTCAATTCATTATCGATCATTGAACATCCACTCTAATTATTTCCATAATTATCTATTGTCGAGAATTAATCTCGTGTTCTCCTTATTCTTAGTTGAATAGCACGATCGGCGTGACTATAAAAACCCTAACTAAAGGATAACCTAGTCCGATAGCGTCTAAGTTCAAACCAATAGCAGCAATAAACACAGAGAACCAACAGACCTGCTAACGTCATACACGCGATAAACATTCAACAGTTGATTCAATTTCCCTAAGAAATAACCAAGATGATCAGCATCTAAATTACTCCCTAGTTTGCTACCAATTGATAAAAGAATAAAACAATCCGATTCTATTCTTAAATCTAGCATTAGATTAATCACACAATCAAACTAGTAACGTTCCTAGCATAATTATGCAATAATCATAAATCACAAGCATAGAAATTGAACCATAATCAAGGAAAAGAGAAAGAGAGGAAAGATCTCACAATAACGGTTGAAGCTTCATGTTAATTGATCCAAGAACAGTTCAAGCTACAATCCGATAGCAAAAACCAAATCCATAGTTGAAATCCCTAAAAACTAAACTAAGAAATGAAAACTAAAACTAGGAAATGAAGAACAAAGACTAAGAAATGAAGAACAAAGAGAAATGAAGAAGGAAAGATGAAAAGAGAATCATGAAGAAGGAAGGATGAGGAGAGGAGTATCCTCTCTCTCCCCTCAAGCTTGCCACTCCAAGGTCTACATTTCGACTCTCCTCTTCGTCCTCCTCTTCGTCTCCCCCAAAAGTTAGGTTTTAGGAGGCTTTAAAACCCCGCACAAAATCGTGGCCCCAAGCCGACTTAAGCGTCGCGAGTCGCGCAACCGATCGCGAGTCGCGAAGGGGACTCGCCATCCCGCACAAAATGGCTTGGCACGCAAGGTCGCGACCGCGACTGATCATCGCGAGTCGCGCGGGGGCGGGGTCGCGAGGTGCGACGTTCCTCGCGAGTCGCGAGCTCTGCGTCGCTGGGCAGGGCGTGCGTCTTGGGCGCCGCTTTGACGAGCGAGGCGGGGCGGGCGTGCGCGAGCCGTGCGATGGCCGGGCGTGCGAAGCCGCCGTGCTTGGTCTGGTGATGACGCTGGCTCGGCCGGGTTGACGTGGCTGTGTAGGTGGTCGAGTTACGCGCATACTTGGTGCTTAGAGCTTCGATGATTGCCCATTATGCTCCGATGCCAAATCTCCCAAGCTCTCCAAAGACAACTTCAATCAAACATCATTCAAATCCATTTCATCTTGAAAGCTCGGAATACATGACGTTAACACAAATTATCTCGCAAAGCTCCGAACTTCCGCTAAGGGCTAAATAAAACACGAATGTTAACAATTACAATCAAACCCTTAGCAAAGTGCACCCAAAATAACGCAAAACATCGTATAACTTGGAGCGTATCACCTAACATAGAAGAATTTAAGGAAACTCTCTCCTAAACTTAAGCCTAGAATCTAGCACAAAAATAAGGAAACTAGTGATTTAGGAAAGCTTTGCAAAAACTTTCCATAAACCTTACAATTCCACACGGCACTCCCCTTCCCTATTACAACTCATGACAACTCATCTACTTGGAGCCTAAGTAAATGAATTACAAGGCGATTTTCGAACTTTATTAATTAAGCTACTTTAACTAACTAACTTAACTAACAATAACAATAAAAACATATTTTTGGTTACATGTAAAACCTCTACTTTAAGAGTAAAGTAAAACCATGCAACAACCCTAAGAAAGCAAATTAAACCTATCTTGATCTCGTATCAAGACTTTAAATGAATTGTGATTTCAATTCACTTTATAGGGTTCCATTATCAAAACGTTTTTCGATAATCCTATTTGAAAACAAAAATTATTTGGACATTTTATTTAATACTAAACCAAACAATTAAATAAGAAATGAATTTTTATTGATAAACATTTAAAGCATAATAAATGTCTTTTCAATTGTAAGCATGACGTAAACAACCTAAAGCCATTCTCACATATGCTTAAGCCCCATAGACCTAGTATGACACTCATGCTTAGGTTGAGCAAGCGGTTTAGTCAGAGGATCTGCAATATTATCCTCAGTATGAACCTTGCTTACTTTCACATCCTCTCTTCCAACGATCTCTCGAATAAGATGGAATTTCCTGAGCACATGTTTAGACCTTTGATGCGATCTGGGTTCCTTAGACTGAGCAATGTCACAATTGTTGTCACAATACAACTCAATGCCATTCTCAATGCTAGGAACTACACCAAGACTCACCAATGAACTTTTTGATCCAAACAACTTCCTTTCTTTGCGTCATTGCCATGATATACTTTCGGCCTCTGTTGTAGAATCCGCGATGGTACTCTGCTTAGAGCTCTTCCAACTCACGGCTCCTCCATTGAGACATACATAATATGAAACCCAGTTGAGATCGGAAATCATCTTTGTCACTCGGAAGCTTGCATCGGTGTATCCATGAACTAACCAACTCATCATCTCCACCATAAACCAAAAATTATCCTCGAGTCCTTTGCAAGTACTTAAGGATGTTTTTTCATTGCCGCAATCCAAGTACGTATCTCCGGATTTGATCGGTATACGTTGCATGTACTCTAAAGCATATGCAACATCCGGTCGAGTGCATATCATGACATACATAATGGATCCAATCTGCGAAGCATAGGGAACATTACTCATACGCTTGACCTCATCGGGACTCGAAGGACACCGCAGGTCTTATCAAGTGTTATGCCATGTTGCATGGGAATGAAACCTCTCGTGGAGTTTTCGACTTGAACCTTGCAAGAACCTTATCAATATAAGTCTCTTGACTAAGTCCAATCGACCTTTTTCGACCTATCTCTATAGATCTTTATTCCCAATATGTACTCGACCTCTCCTAGGTCTTTCATAGAGAAACAATTTTTAAGCCATTCCTTGGCGACTCAAGCATGGTCTTATCATTTCCTATGAGAAGTATGTCATCCACATACAAGACCATAAAAGTAATACTACTCCCACTTAACTTCTTGTACACAAGATTCCTCTTCATTTCTGAGAAAGCCAAATTTCTTGGCTTGCCTCATCAAATCCGAGGTTCCAACTCCTTGATGCTTGCTTTAGTCCATAAATGGACTTCTTAAGCTTGCATACCCTCCCTGGATTTTCTAGATCTTCAAAACCTTGAGGTTGTGTCATGTACACATCCTCTTTCAAGAACCTATTCAAGAAAACGGTTTTGACATCCGTTGGCCATATTTCATAGTCATGAAAGGCAGCAATCACAAGGATTATCCTAATGGACTTCAAGATTGCTCTTGGTGAGAAGGTTTCGTCATAGTCAATACCATGTATTTGTTTGAAACCTTTGCCACCAACATTGCTTTGAAAACACTAATGTTTCCATCCTAGTCTGTTTTCAACTTGAAAATCCATTTGCATCCAATGGGTGTTACCCGATCAGGTAAATCAACCAAGTCCCATACTTGATTTTCAGACATGGAATCCATTTCAGATTTCATGGCCTCAAGCCATCTTTCTGAGTCTTGACTATCCAAAGCATCTTTGTAGCTAGTAGGTTCTTCGATTCTAAAATCGTTATTTCGAACTTTCGGTCAAAAGGAAATCAATATATCTCTTTGTGGAATGATGGTCCTACTAGACCTACGTTGGGAACGAGGAAGAAGTCTCTACCTCACTAGGTTGAGTGACTTCGCATGGAGTATCTCCAAGTGGGACGGTAGGAGGTACGTGAATTGAATGCACCACCTCCCGAGCATTTTCATGTCGGGCCGCCTCTAATGAGGTGTTGATCTCATCCATTTGTTGCTCATCTCGAACTTCTTCGAGATATACATTTCTCCCACTTGTTTTTCTGGAAATAATCTCCTTTCTAGAAAGACACCATTACGAGCAACAAACACTTTGTTTTCGCTTTGGTTGTAGAAGTAGTATCCCTTAGTCTCTTTTGGGTAACCCACAAAAAGACATTCATCGGATTTGGGTGAAAGCTTATCAGAAAGTAAACGTTTTACATAAGCTTCACCACCCCATATCCTTAGAAAAGACAATTTTGGAACGTTTCCGGTCCACATTTCATATGGTGTCTTTTCCCTTTGCTTTGGATGGTGCTCTGTTAAGTGTGAATGCTTCTTGTTTTCAGCGCAAATCTCGAACGAAATAGGAAGATCGTGCAAGACTCATCATGGATCAAACCATATCAAGTAGAGTTTGATTCCTTCTTTGAAACGCCATTTAAGCGTGGTGTTTCTGGTGGAGTCCATTGTGAAAGTATTCCACAATCCTTCAAATGATCACCAAATTCTTGAGATAAATATTCACCACCACGATCGGATCGCAATGCCTTAATTATTCTTCCCAAGTTGGTTTTGTACTTCATTCTGGAATTCCTTAAATTTTCCAAAGGATTCCGACTTATGCCGCATGAGGTAAACAAATCCAAATCTGCTTACATCATCGGTAAAAGTAATGAAGTAACTGTACCCTCCCCTAGCCAAAGTACTCATAGGTCCACACACATCCGTATGTATGAGGGCTAAAAGGTCATTGGCCCTTTCACTTGAACCTTGTGAAAGGAGACTTTGTCATTTTCCCCATCAAGCAAGACTCACAAGTATCAAATGATTCGAAATCAAATGATTTGAGAATTCCATCTCTATGAATCTTCTCAATACGCTTTGAGCTTATGTGGCCTAATCGACAATGCCATAGGTATGTAGGGTTTGAATCATTTGCTTTATGTTTCTTACTTGTCTATGTTATAGATGTGGGTTTCTAAGTCTAGCACATATAAATCATTTGATAACTTAGCGAGAGACATAGAACATATCATTCAAATACGCTTTTTTTTATTGTAAATGAATAACCTTCATAATCCAAAACGGGAATCGAAATAATGTTCTTTGTGATAGCGGGGAACATAATAACAATTATTAAGTTCTAAAACTGATCCTGAAGGTAAAAGTAGACTATATACTCTCACTTGCCTGATGTAGCAAGTCGTGCTCCATTGCCAACGCGAAGATCTACTTCTCCCTTTCCCAATGTTTCACTTCTTTTGAGGCCTTGCATATTACGGATAATGTGCGAACCACAAGCGGTATCAAATACCCAAGAAGCGAAGTTGCTAAGTTAACTTCTATAGCATACATATCCGAACTAGAAACTCCTTTCTTTTGATCCTTGGATACTTAGGACAACTACTCTTCCAATGACCAACCTTGTTACGGGTGTAACAATAGTGCTCATCGGCAACTTTTGGTTTTTGTGGAGTCTTTTGCTTTTCGAACTTTCGGACTCTTTTGCTTTTCGAAGTTTGAGACTTGGCAACTTATTTGTTGTTGTCCTTCTTAATAGCAATCTCAATCCTATTGAGCAATTACCCTTTACTAACCATAAGAATATCCTCGTATTCTTTTCCCGTCAGTTAAGGATGTTTTGCTCTCGATCCGAGTTAGCCTTTCATGCATCTCTTGCATCGTTGCTTCCTCCCCTTGCATGTGAAAGTTGTTGAACTTATAAGTTACGAGAACGATTCTCATTTCCCTTTCACTTGCAATGAAACGTTCAGCATTCAATTTGTCCTTCGAAAGGACAGAGCGCAAATTACAAGTAGAATTATTGGTGTTGATGTTGTTGTTACTAGACATGATTACTACAACAAATAATAAAGCAAGATTCAATCGATGTTTATCAAGAAAGCAATAATTAAACAAATTTTAATTACTACTACCCTTTATTCAAAATGAAAGTCCCCTATTGAATAAAGAAATAACCAAGATCCTCCCACTTATAATCAAACGGACTTTGGCCCCGCCTTAACTTATAGTAGTTGAGGTAAGTAAACACTTTACTAATTATAACTAATTATAATTCTTGGTAGACGGAGTTAACAACTCCTTGTTTGCTCCTATCTCTTAGCTTTAAAACCCAAAACTTTATCTTTTGATGATTTTGTTGAGTTAAACCAAACATTAACATGTAAGTTTGAAAACCTACCTTATTATCCCTGGAACTATGAGCAACACCCTGCTTTGGCAGAACCTATTACTCATGATCTAAGGCTTTATAGGTGTTGTTTGGAAAAGCAATTGAACTCAATATTACTTTTAGAAACCTAAGTTTACTAATATGGTCAACTAATAGTGAACACATGAATCAATTAACCACTAACAAACTTAGAAGCAAGCATTTAAACAAAATAAATGCAAGAGAATTATAAAAGCAATAATTAAATGATCTAGTATGGCCCCTATACTTAGGAAAATAACTAATCTTCATGAATCCTCCCTTGAATCTCCATGGATCACCATCCTTGAAACTCCTTGGATCCTCATGCTTGATTACATAATTTGAATTAAATAAATAACAAAAATTTAAAGTTACAAAAATACAAACGATTCGCAGATCGTATTTAATTTACATTCAAATATAACGATTCGCAGATCGCATTTACTATGCATTTACTATCCTAATTTGGGCCATACTAGTCATAACATGCAAAATATAATATCATATATAGTACATTAAACATCCACGCATTTATAATATCAGAATATAATAAACACAAACTATTTATTTATTAACAATTAATAAGCAAATAAAACTTTTCATAATAATTATAAAACTTATCAAATTTAAGCTAGAAATTATTTAGAAACTTTATTATTTAATTCAACTACTTATTTAAACATGGCAATAATCATTATTATTCATAAATTTGCAAAATAGGAAACTTTTAGATTTATTCTCAACTTTGGAAAATCATATTTTCCTAAAAACATATTATTTTTTAACAAACTGCAGTCAATTGACTGCTTGTGACAAAATCGCAAAACAAGACCACGAGAATCATGGCAGTAGGCACGAAGCCACCATCGCCTGCCACACCACCACACGGCATCACCGCACACACACGAGTTCACGGCAGTCGGCACCACCTGCCGCCGGGGCTCCAGCATTGGCGCCAGAAACCGCCGGACAAACCGCCCCGCTGGCACTCGCCGGTGGAGAACAACCACCAAAACACCAGCAGCCACGCGAGAGGAGTGAGGGGCTACGCATGTCGCACGTGCGCCGCCCACCCTTCCCCACCTGTGTCGCCCCCGCCCCACCCAATTCTGGTACCCCCACGTCAGCCACCGTGGCACCTCCGTCACCGGTGGTCCACCCAGTCATGGTTGACTTATTCTTTAATTTATGTAACAATTACATTTAAATTAATGTTATCTTTATTTAACAATTAATTAAATATTTAAGAGATTTAATTAGGGTTTTAATCATCCGAAAATTATGGCAAAAATTTTGAATTCATCAACAAATCTTAAACAAATTTGTAGGTTTGTTGAAATTAGATTTGAATGAATAATCTCTATTTAACATTAAATCTAACAAGAATTCAAAATTAGGGCAAAAACTCAAATTATATCCAAAAAATTCAGAAAATTAACAATTAAAATCTGAAAATTTCGAAAATAATTTTTAGGGTGATCTAATGAATTATCATAACAAATAAAATCAAATATTTTAATTGTAATCCTTAAAATTTATGAATAATCAAATTAAACATAAAATTTAACCAAAATTCATAAATAATATGATAAAAATCCGAAAATTATGGGAAAAAATAATCAAATTATTTTCAGCCATCATATTAT
The DNA here is from genome assembly GCA_947648045.1 of Beta corolliflora. Taxonomy (NCBI): domain Eukaryota; kingdom Viridiplantae; phylum Streptophyta; class Magnoliopsida; order Caryophyllales; family Amaranthaceae; genus Beta; species Beta corolliflora. The sequence goes on from CANSZD010001206.1 coordinate 25,967, forward strand.
TCTAGATCTATATGGGTGATGAATATTAGATTTATTTAACAAGTAAAAAATCAAATCTTTTAATTGTTAACAAATTATTTCAATGATTAATCAAATTAATCATTAAATAATTTTAAATCTAATAAATTATGTATATAAAAATGCGAAAATTAGGAGTGAATTAACAATTAATTGCGTCCATAATAAAAAAATTCGGACCTTTATAAATTATTTTGAGCATAAATCACAAATAAATCTATTATTTACAATTTCCATTCAATTAATATCAAATATCAATTTTGCAAATTCAAGCCATAAATAAATCCTCCCTTAATTGAATAAAAATAATAACTTTGCATACAATTACATGATCATATGAATATTATGAATTAGGCAAAAACTGATACCACTGTATGAATATATAGATGCAAATAGCGGAATTTCAGGAAACAATTTCCTAACATCTATCATATGATCGCAAACATAATCAAACACATGAATCATTCGATAGGGATTGAATATCAAACCTTTGTAGCGTGATTTCCCTATTGTATGCAAGTTTTGAAGATCCGAGAGCCCCAAGTGTTGCTCCTCTAATCGGTCCACGAGCACCCAATTGAACACCAACGTTTGCTAGAATGGAAGAGAAGAAAATCTATTGCTTTTGATGGTATAGGCGCCGGTTTAGAGGGAATAGTTTAGGATTTCACTTTCTCTCTCTTGTGAAAAGAAACTGATTAATGAATTGATCACCTAAACCCTAATATTATATCCTATATATAATATAAGAGTCATAGGCTAGTTAGGAGAACTAATTCTCCTCCTATTCCCCTTTGGACCTGCCTAGCCCTAATCCTAAATGGATTTGGATTGCTTTGTCCAACTTGTGCTACAATGTGTGACCTCATAGGATTAATCTATTTTAGTTATAGGCCCAATCAATATTGTCTTATTAATCATATTTATTCTCTAGCAAGAAAATACGATTACTAAATTAATTAACTTTATTATCTTCATAATATAAATTCCATTTATATTTAGTAATTGCTGGAATATCTAAGGACAAACTCCTTCGAGTAGCATGAACAAAAAAAAAAATTGCACAAACTTTCCTCTCATGATATAAATTGTCATCCTTTGATCACTTAGCTTATGACCTCATTCTCCAAGTAAAAACAAGATATTACTATTTTACTGCGGAAATTACGCTATACATCCAGAGACCAGAGTAGTCCTTTAATCAACCATATATTTAGAAGATAAAAAAGATGATACTCTTCTTTTGAACCCCATAAATCATCCTTTTGGAAGACAAGAATCGAATTGGGTTAAATTACATATTCCATTAATTTACATGAGTGGTCATGACTCATGTATTCATTCAAAGACTCAAGTATTAACGTGTTATGGACTTATGGTGTACTCCTTTTGGAGTCGGTAATTTTGACAAAAACCAAGTTGCAAGTCTTATGTTTAGTCTTGACAAAACATAGATTGCAAAGTTGTGGTTTTCTTTTTTGGTGAAAAAAAGTTGTGGTTAATTCACCATAATCCTGAGTTTGATTTGAAAATTTAAAAGTTATTAAAGTTTTATAATTCTGTCAAGCAAATTATACCAGTCCTCAAGAAAATGTTACATAAACAAGAAAAGTATACTACATACACACCAGCTGATATTAATTAATTTACATAATATATACAGATGTTATTTATTCATTAAGATAACATCACCATCTTACATGAAACTATTCATTCCATAAGAAATTAAGCACTATCAAACTTAGAAATAGCTAATAGGTTGGAACTTGGATGCTAATTACTTGCTCACTTCTCACCAGCATGAAGTCCAGAAAAGTAACCTTGTGGGTCACTCTCAAATGCACCCCTAGTATGTGAGATGAGCCTCCACTGCCAGGAGCCACCATCATGCCTGATCCACCTCCTCCTTTCGAGCCGCCACCGCCAGCACCTTTCCCTCCTCCCCCACCACCACTTTTCCCTCCTCCTCCACCGCCACTTTTCCCGCCTCCGCTACCGCCTTTCCCACCTCCACCACCGCTTCCTTTGCTGCCACCCATGCTACTAAGAGATTATCTGTTTTAGTTCTAAATTAAGATTACTATATGGAATATAGTTTGTGCATGGGACAATGAGGGCTACTGGGTTATGGTATTTATAGCCTTTGCTTTGTTTTTACTGGGGAAGGATAAACATGCACCAGTAAGGAAGGATAAACATGTATGGATCGGTGCATGTTTATCCCTTTGGTATCCGATGTATCATGCTTAGGGTAACTTTTATTTAGAGGGATTGACTTGGGAAGAAGAAAACTAATACTGACAACTTCTTGTACAATATATCCCTTTTTTTTTGGGTAAGCAAAGCACTTCATTCATTACCTAATAAAGTTGAAAATATTACAATCGAAGTTTAATAGTTCCGTACAATAACTAAGGGGACGGGGAAGCTCCTAGTTACTGACACATTCACCATTCATAACTCTAGCCGCTTTTGCCAAGCTGTCACCCACCCGGTTATACTCGTGCCGTAATGCCTACTCGGAATCTCCGGTCTCTTCTTGTGCATTTGCCCGCATGTATTCAAGATGTTGGAATATAAATCAGAATGTTCCTTTGTAAGAAGCTCAAGTGCATTCTTACAATCGGAATATATGATCGCTTTGGGGAGATTGTGGGTCTCCACAAAATATAGGGCCTCCAAAATCGCCAAAATTTCTTTGCAAGAGAGTCACTAGTAAATATTTTCTTTCCAAAACCCCAAGCCATTGACCCTTACCATCGCGAATCACACCTCCAATCCCCCGTCACTTGAAAAGTACTAATAAAACGAAGCATCCACATGAATCATAAGAAAATCCTGAGGATGGGCAAAACATAGAGGAACACCATGTACCATACTACTTGTTCCTAAGGTCGAATCATAATCCCGGGCACTCCCTGTTGCCTTAAAGTAAATGACCTGAATAGGTGTAGGCTGGCGACCCTGGAAGACACAACTATTCCTGTATTTCCATATCTCATGACAAAGGTAAGGGAAGACGCGCCATGGGAGCTCTCTAAAGGTTTCCTAGGCGTCATATTCACTCGTAGCCACGTCTTGAAGTCCTCGCCCAAAACATCGGGAATTCCCAGGGCATTCTCAAATTTCCCTACTCTTAACACACTCACGAATAATATGGGAGCCATGCTCGGATTCACACTGACATCTAGGACATATGGGATCTAGGGTTATGCCTCTAGTTGCTAGAAGTTTTCTATGTGGTAGGCGGTCATGCCAAAGCAACCAAATAAAAAAAATTTTATTTTTTTGGTTCACACCGACCCTTCCAAATCCGAGGATAGATTATCCTCCACTATCGGATGGGGTAGGAGGGCCGCATAGGCATCTCTAAGAACAAACCCATTGTGGTTTACAAACTTTGAAATAAGAAGGTCCTCAGAAGAGTTTTCAAGTGGGGGGATACTAAGAATGCGGTTGACAATGTCCTTTGGTAGAGTAAGTGTTAGGCCAGCGAGATCCCACATCCCAAGGTTTGTGATACTATGCACTTTCCTAACGTTTTCTTGAGGATCAAGGGGGACCTGGACCGAACTACGCAAGGGGCCCACAGAAAGCCAATCATCATGCCGAAGTCAATTTTTCTACCATTTCCCATATTCCAAGCACTATTCGACTCAATAGCTCCCACCCTTGGCCAATATTTCTCCAAATTACCGACCCATTTTTTAACTTGGTGACACGATGATTATGCGGGTATTTAGATCGAATGCACTCTTGGGCCAGGTTAGGTTGGTCTTGGGCTAATTTCCATCCTAGTGCGGTCGCGTAGGCTTGGTTCATGAGTTTCCTAGCTTCGAATCCCCGCACCCCTTGATTCTTAGGGTGGAATGTAGTTTGTCTATTAACTAGATGAAGCTTCTTCTTACCCTCGCCTCCCCGAGAGGAAGTTATTACGAGATAGAGTCAAGGTCATTCGGGGTGGTGGCGGGGAGGAAGTGGCCCGCATAGTATGCGAATCGTTGAAAGGGTCGAGGAGATCGGGGCAGGCGTCCCGCCTTAGAGAGGAACTTGGTCTTCCATTCGCTAACCTAGCCCTAACCTTATCCACAATAAATTGAACTTGAGGTCTCGTGGGTCGTTTATGAGAGATAGGCGGCCAGGGTATTGACCAAGGTTAGCATTCTCCTCAATATTCAAGGTTGCCATAAAACGGCTCCCGATGTTCCATCGAGGTATTAGGGGAGAAAATAAGCTTGCTCTTAGTCTCATTAATCCTTTCCCCGAATCATTACGAGAACCTCTCAAGCACTTGGCGAACAGCGAAAGTCGTGTTCTCATCAACTCTTCCAAAAAGGAGAAGGTCATCACAAATAGTAGGTGAGAGATGGGTACTTTACCTTTCCCTACCCAAAACGGAGTCCAATTCTTAGTTAAGCAAGCCTTATTAATCCCGCCAAGAAGGGCTTCAAGACGAGACATTAAAAAGATACGGGGACATTGGGTCACCTTGTCTAAGGCCGGGTATGCTTGAACTCCTCGGATTTCCTACCATTAATTAGGACACGGGAGGAAGCTTTAGAGATACGATTCATAATCAAACTCACCGCTAAGGATCTAAGTCTAGGTTCGAAGGCATTGGAGGACAAAGTCCCATTCTACTCGATCGTACGCCTTTTTAAGGCAAACCAACCTCATTTCCCTCTTTTCTTTGCATTGAGTGCGAGAACCTTTGAGGCAACTACTAAGTTAATATCCGGACCTCGTCCCTTAATGAAACTGTTCTGATTGTGAGAGATCCAGCTCGGGATTATTGGTTTGAGACGGGTGACAATGATTTTTGTAACAAGCTTGTACAAAGTGTTACACTGACTTATAGGTCTAAATTGCTTAACAGTTTCCGGGGATCGTTGTTTCGGAATTAGGCAGATCAGGGCTTGACAAAGATCCTCAGGAACCCTTCCCTAAGTAAACCACTTCGAACATCCCTACAAACGTCCCTCCTATAATATCCCCAAGTTTTACGGAAGAAGATTGGATGGAAACCGTCCGGTCCAGGGGCTTTGAGCGGTTTCATACTAAGGAGATCGGTTCGGATTTCTTACGGGGAAGGCACATGACCTACACTACTCCCGGGGTTCATGTCCCGAGGGTGTTTAGGGCACGAGACTTTTCATCGTATACAAATCCCTATAGAAAGATAAGATGAGGTTGTGAATCCCCTCCGGTCCGAAATATCTGCCCTACATCATTTCTTAGACATTGTTAATCCGAGATGCATTTCTTTTAATTAGGACACTTCTATGAAAGAAACTCGTATTACGCTCTCCTTCCCCAATCCGATCCATCCTACTTTTAGATTTCCAGGATGAGCTCTTCCTGGTCTAGAGTATCTATAAGGTCTTTACGTAAATCACTCTCGAGGTTACGATGAAATCTAGACAAGGGGTGGGACCGAAGATAAAGTTGAGTTCCTCTCAATCTAGCCAAAAGGGTACCTTTTCTACGGTAAACATTCTCAAACGTGTGATGATTCCAATCAATAAGTGTGTCCCTAAATATACTTAGATTTTCTTGAACCGTATTACACGGGCTAGGCCGAGTCATTAAGCACATCCCCGAAATCGGCTATCAAGGAGCCACATGGGTTCAAACGAAACGGTTTCTCACCTTGGACAAAGGGATCATTTTCTAGCTTAATAAGAATAGGACAATGGTTGGATGTGACCCTCGGGAGGTGCCACGAGGTTAGCATTAAAGGGTACGGATAAAGCCACTCCGGATTTGCCCATCCTCTATCAAGTCTTTCCATTATAGGGTTATGCTTACGTTTATTAATCCATGTAAACCTTGGGCGTTGAAACCTAAATCTAACAAGTTACAGCTATTCATCTTACTAGCAAACAAATCTGCTTTCCTTCTAGATATGGGTTTACCCCCTAACTTTTCACTTTGATTTATAACCTCATTGAAATCACCTACTACTAACCAGGGTTTATTTAAGTTGTGCGCAAAGCTTTCTAATTCATTCCACAAATTCTGACGCAAATGAAATTTTGTACTAGCATAAACTGAAGTAAGCACAAATGAGAGTTTAGAAGAAAGTACCTCGACTACACCATAGACTCCTTGAGCACCTTCTCCTACAACGTGGAAATCTAAGATGTGTGACTTCTAAAGTAGGAAGATGCCACCCACAAACCCATCCGGTTCAAGCAAATGCCAAGAGTCAAAACCCAAGTCACCAACAATATCATCCGTCTTCTCACGACCAACCCAAGTTTCCGCGAGTACCACTAAAGACGGAAAGTGTTGTTGCATGAGGAGCCGGAAGTTCGGCTTGAAGGAGGGTCGAGGCAAACCTCGTACATTCCAAGCAAGACCGTCATTCCTTTATAGATTGAGGTCTTTTCGAGAAGCATCCGTAAGATCCCCTCGTTTCCTACCACCCACGGGTCTACTTCGGCTCTCGTTTGTGGATTTGTCCACATCTTTCGGTGCGGCCATAGGACTAGCTCGGCTTCTCGCTGGTTTTTTCGCCCGTTTGCCTCTCCCCATGTTGCCGTTATTCCCAATTGTTTCATCGGCACTTGTAGCCGTGCAAGAAACACCGCATTGGTGTTGCTCCGTACAATCATGCGCACATCCTTTTTTTGAACTCTGAGAATTGTGCGCACCATTGGTAGAAGCGGATGTGGGTCTATCCACGGACCCAAGCGTGCCAACAATGCTCGTTCTTCGCTCTCTACTCCTACCTCTTTCTCTAGGAACCATTTTAGGAAGAGCCTCATGGTTAGGGGAAGGTGACCGGCGTCTAGAACTTGGGGAACATGAGCTGCCTTTGAATATGATATATCATGCTTAGGGTGGCTTCGATATAGCGGGAAAAGCTAGGGAAGAAGAAGCGAGGGAAGAAGAAAACTACGAAGTAATCGAACTTTTTGGACAATTTTACAATGGTTATAATAACATTGTACCTACCATAATTTGTGTAATTTCAACCATTCCTTTTTAATTGTAAGTGTTGCCTTTGAAATCAACGAAAAATAAGATTTGGATCGGAATCACACCGGGCGAGCGGTGTTGTAGCCCACTAGCTTTGGGTGTGCGACTTATCTTCCACGCTCACTTGCCTCATATAATCATATTTAGTGTTTTGTCCAGGCATGAACAATGCTCATTTGTCATGAATAGTGATTTCACTTCTCGTGAATTTTGATAATTTTTCAATTTTTGAGATATAATATTTCATAAATTAATTGACGGACATGGTTCGTATTAATTTAGGGTTTTCTTGAGGTTATTAGGGTACTATATGTTTTATCAAATGACCCTTGGGTGAATAAAACCTCTAAGCCTTTTGTAAGACTCCTTATAATCCTCTAAGTTTCTCCATTGAGGATTATAAAAAGCTTCGAATCCCCTACTGTGTACAAGGTCACATTGGCCAGAACCATGTAAATCCTTTTGTCTTTTGTTCATCTTCTTTTTGCTTTTTCCTTATATTTGATTGTTGACTATTATTTCGCATTAAATCAAACACAACACTTTGTCATAGTACTTAACATTAATCTTAGATTCACACTATGCCAAAAATCCAAGAGTCGAAGACAAAATGGCTCGCCCCAGCGGCAGTGAAGCTTGGAAGCATTTGGATAGATCCTTTGGCGAATTTGCATCGAGCCTAGGAATGTTCGGCTCGGTTTGTGTACCGATGGGTTTGGTCCACATGGAAAGTTTAGGGGTCAATATTCATGTTGGTCGGTCATCTTAACCCCGCATAACTTGCCGCCATCGATGTGCATGAAAAAACCCTTCATGTTCCTTTCGTTGCTCGTTCTGGTCCTAAAAATCCGAAGGGAAACTTGGATGTGTACATGCAACCCTTAATCGAGGAATTGAAGCAATTATGGGATGTAGGAGCAACTACTTATGACATTTCTAGGAAACAAAATTTCAATATGCGTGCCGCCATTCTTTGGACAATAAATGATTTTCCTGCCTACGGTATGCTATATGGCTGGTCTACCGCTGGGAAAAAGGCTTGTCCTTATTGTATGGATAAATCCAAAGCTTTTTGGCTCGAGCATGGGGGTAAAGTTTCTTGGTTTGATTGTCACCGTCAATTCCTACCTCAAGATCATCCTTTTCGTAAAAACAAAGTAGCTTTTTGCAGAAATAAGGTTGAAAACGGTTCTCTACCACACATCATGTCCGGGGAAGAGTTGTGGTCATGTGTTCAAGACTTCCCAAAGGCTACAGATGGACCAGAAGCACTTAACGCTTTGAAAAAGTTGAAAAAAGGGTGGTTCAAACAAAGCTGTCTTTGGGAGCTCCCATCTTTGGAAAACTCCGCATCTTCGTCCACAACCTTGACGTCATGCACATTGAGAAAAACTTCTTCGACCAACTCATTCACACAGGTTATGGATGTGAAAAAACAGAGCGGTGCAGACACCGTTGCATCTAGAAAAGACATTGCTAAATTGTGCTAAAGGCCTCAACTTCACCAAGGATGCGAACGGAAAAGAAACTCCACCAAGGATGCGAACGGGAAAAGAAACTCCACCAAAAAGCACCTTTCGCCTTGGACAAGTCCCAAAGGAAAGTATTAGGCAACCTGGGTCGGACATTTGAAATTTCCGATGGTTATGCTTCCGACTTAACAAGATGTGTGGACATGCGACGGTAAGCCGCACAAGTATGAAAAGCCAGTATTTGTCATGTCTTCATGGAAAGATTATTGCCGATTGCATTAAAGGAGTTGCTTCCGGTTCATGTGTGGAAAGTTGTTACTGAGATTAGCCTCTTTTTCCGTGATTTGTGTTGCTCCACCATCACAGTAAGTGACATGGAAAGATTGGAAAAGGACATAGCCGAGATCCTTTGTAAACTCGAAAAGATTTTCCCACCATCATTCTTCAATTCCATGGAACACTTACCAGTTCACCTTCCACGCGAAGCTAGGCTATGTGGTCCCGTGCAATACCGTTGGATGTATCCCTTTGAAAGGTACATTATCCTTCATTTTCATATATCCTTTTTTATTGTTCTTCGTAATTGTGTAACTCTTTTTTATAACCACCTTATTAGGTTCCTCAATCATTTGAAACGCAAAATTGGTAACAAGGCTCGTGTGGAGGGTTCTATTTGTAATGCGTACTTGTGTGAAGAGATTGCAAACTTCTGTGCAAACTACTTTCAGCAAGGAGTGGATACTAAGACACGAGATTTAGGCCGTAATGTAAATGATGAAGTTGATAGGATGCTCGACGAAACTGTCCCAGAGCTATTTAGGGTTAATTGTGGTCGGCCGGCTAATGCAGGTGGAACACGATTTTTAACTGAAGTGGAACTACAACGTGCACACCTATATGTGTTAGCAAATACAGGCATCTTACAAGAATTTGAGAAGTAAAACACTTGTTATTAATCATACTATTTATAAATTTAATTTTCATTTTTAATTTAGACATTAACAATTGTTATGTTTGTAAGGGATTTCGAGGACCACATTCTTCAAATTCGACCTACTCTACGTACAGAAGATGTGTGGGTGCAACATGAAGCAGAATACCTTGATTGGTTTAGATCGAAAGTGAGTTTGTGTGACTATTAAATCTCGCTTGATACAAAGCTGTATTTAACATATGAATGAATTTCAATAGGTTATTCAAGACAAACCCAATGATGATGTACTATTTGCTTTGGCAATGGGTCCTTCGACATTAGTTCGCACTTGGAATGCATACTATGTTAATGGATACAATTTCCAAACAAAAGGATCAAGCAAACACAAGTCCACCATGAATTATGGAGTGTGTGTGTCTAATGATGGAGGGAGTGATTTCTTTGGGATTCTAGATGATGTTATAGAATTGAAGTTTACTGGTGCCCTTAGGCAATATAGCCTTTGCTTGTTCAAGTGCAATTGGATGGACAATGTGAGGGGAATGAACATCGATCAATACAAGCTAGTTGAAGTCAACCACACCAAGAAATACCCCAAGTTTGATCCCTTTGTGCTATCATACCAGGTTAGCCAAGTATATTTCGCACCGTACCCAAGCTTGAAAAGAGATCGTGCTCAATGGTGGGCTGTGTTTAGGACAAAGGCAAGGTCTGTGATTGATGCTCCCGTTGACTTCGACTTCCTTCAGGAGACAAGTGCTGGGACTCCAACTCTTTGTGATCCAAATGATATTCCCGATTATGAAGGGGGTAATGATGTCGAGTGTGTTGAAGGAGATGATGAAGAAATTTTGTTCGAAGCCCCCTCTAGTGATGATGAAGAAGAGTCTAGTTTCGAGTCTGGAGAAAGCGAGGATGATGACGATGACGATAATGGTTTTTGGGATGACGATAGTGATGATGAACTACGCGAGGATGGGAATTCACTTTGATTTGTTTTAGTATATCATAGCTTGTATTAAGGACAACATTTCAATAAAAATATGTGACTTTTGTAATGAAATGTTGAAGATTACTTGTTGTGAAATTTCCATTTATTCATTCTGGTATTGTTTGTCCGCATTCTCTGTCTCAACATAGAGTATTTGTATTTTGATCCTTTTTGTAATGAAGTGCATCTGTTGGGTGATTGTATTTTGATGTGTTGTGAAGGGTGGGGGTGCGGGGGGACAGTGAAGGGTGGGGGGCCATGCGGGGTGGGAGTGCGAGGGGGTCGAGCGGGGAGACAGGTGTGGGGTCGGTGAAGGGTGGGGCGTGAAGGGGGAGAGTGCATGGTGGGGGGCGGTGCGGGGGTGAGGCCCGGGGTGTGCGGGGTGTGGGGACCGGGTGTGCGGGGGTTGGGAAGGGTGGAGTGCGAGCACGGTGGGGGTGCGGGGTCGGTGAAGGGAGTGGGGGCCCAGGGTGTGCGGGGTGGTGGGAAGGGGGAGTGCGGGGAGTCGGTGGGGGGGGAAGTGAAGGGGTGGGGGGAGTGCGGGGTGGGGGAGTGCGGGGGTTGGGGCCGGGGAGTGCGGGGGGTTGGGAAGGGGGGGAGTGCGGGGCGGGGGGTCGGTGAAGGGGGAAGTGAAGGGGGAGTGCGGGGTGGGGGGGACATCACGGGAGGTGGGGACCGGGGAGTGCGGGGAGTTGGGAAGGGTGCAGGCGGGGTGGGGGTGCGGGGGCGGTGAAGAGGGGGAAGTTCCCTATCTTCTTATAATCTTGTTTTGGTATACTATCTTCTTATAATCTTGTTTTCAAAATTTATTTTAATGTTACTTGTTTATTCATTTATTGCTTGTAGTTTGTGGGTTATATTTATGTTGTTGAATTCTGCAAAAAGAATGTCAGAGATTTCATCTGTACTTTGATTTTGAAGTTACACCTGAGTTATATGACCTAGTGAGGAAGGATTACAAGAAAAAAGCTTCATCGCGTCGAGAGACTTGCGTCTTGGGTGCTTAAGAAAGCCAAAGAAAGGCCAAAATGGTTGGGGAGACGATTGGTAGGTGCGGATTTGTCGTGTGCACCTAACCAAAGATAAATTTCTCCTACTCTCTTTTACAATTAAATGTAGAAGGGAAGTAAGGTTCGTATCCACAGGGAAACAGGGACAAGTTTAATATTTAGCGTGAATCAATACCTAGATGACTCTAAGGACCGAGTAACCAATTCAGGGGGTTTTCAAGTAGATTATAAACAAACTAAAATTAACTAGCAAATAAATAAAATGAGAAATCAATATGGAAAGATCTTGAATCCGATTAACATCCACTTCAATTTCATTATCGATCATTGAACCTCAACTCTAATTATTTCCATGATTATCTATTGTTGAGAACTAATCTCGCATTCTCCTTATTCTTAGTTGAATAGCACGATCAGCGTGACTATAAAACCCTAACTAAAGGATAACCTAGTCCGATCGGCGTCTAAGTTCAATCCAATAGCGGTAATAAACAACGAGAACCAATAGACACGCTAATGTCATACACGCGATAAACATTCAACAGTTGATTCAATTTCCCCAAGAAATAACCAAGACGATCTGCATCTAAGTTACTCCCTAGTTTACTACAAATAAAAAAATAAAACAATCCGATTCTATTCTTAAATCTAGCATTAGATTAATTACACAATCAAACTAGTAACGTTCCTAGCATAATTATGCAAAAATCATAGATCACAAGCATTGAAATTGAACCATAATCAAATAAACTAAATAGAGAGGAAAGATCTCACAATAATGCTTGAAGCTTCATGTTAATCTTCTTCAAGAACAGTTCAAGCTACAATCAGCATAGCAATAGCCAATTCCATAATTGAAATCTCTAAAACTAAACTAGAAAATGAAAACTAAAAAGAGAAGAATGGAGTGTTGGAGATTCTCTCTCCTCAAGTGTGTTATCCTCTTAGGTCTCCTCTCCCTAAATATTAGCTTTTAGGATGCTTTTAAACCCCGCACAAAAGTGGCCTCAAACCGACTTAAGAGTCGCGAGGTGCGATGCGATCGCGAGTCGCGAAGAATACACTTGTCTTCCGCACAACTTGGTCGGGCAAAGGAGGGTCGCGAGAGTCGCGACAATGCTCGCGAGGTGCGAAGGCAGGGTAGTCGCGAGTCGCGAGCTCCTTCGCGGGTCGCGAGCTACATGCGTGCTGGCTGTGAGCTGGGGGCTCTGCTTGGCTGGTGATGCTTGGTGGGATGTTGCGCGCTGACCATAGCTGCTGGGGCAGACTTAGTGCTTGCGGCGGTGCTTTGCTTGGCTTGGGCTTGCGGCAATGCTTGGCTTGGGATTGCGGCATCCGATGATTGCCCATTATGCTACGATGCTATACTTCTCGAGCACTCCCAAAACATATCCATATCACCTTAAAAGCTCGAAACTTAGAACATTATCATTAACTACCTCACAAAATTCCGAACTTCGACTAAGGTTGATATATATGCAAACGTCAACAATTATGATCGAACTCCTTAGCAAAGTGCACCCAAAATACCATATAAGCACCGTATAACTTGAGCGCATCAAATACCCCCACACTTGAACTTTACTCGACCTCGAGTTAACTCAAAATGAGGATCACCAAATAAATCTTCACCCAAATTTTCGACACCAAACTACACTCTCCATCAACTACATCATCATCATCACATCTTAACAAAATCCGCCCAAAACCTAAACATAAGGAACGATGATTCCCCCACACTTAGATTCAAGCTCACCCAAACCTAAAAAAAATGATCTAAAACTACGTCACTAACCTAAACAAGCAAGTCATGGAACAATAACAAAAAGGGATAAATTCCATGCTTACTCCCAAAACAATCAGCTAACCAATGCAATTTTAAATCCTTACCGGATAAGGACTTAAATTTCAACAATGACCTCCAATTCACCAAAAATCAACAAAAGAAAGTGAAAGCCAATTATAAACAAATCTTCACAAAATCAAGGATGAAATAACCAACCCAACCCGAAGACACCTTCCGCCTTATGACACCAACTCCGGCAAATGAGTTTTCCAAATACATAATTCTCTTTTAATCTCTCATTTTGCCTAGGAGCCGTTTCGGGTTTTCATCCTAGCTTCTCACATTTTTTTTCATCTCACCATCTTACCCGCTCAACTAGCTCTTTTTTGCATAGGCCACCCTTTTGGGTTTTCGACCTATCCGAGCCCCCATTTTTGCCTGAGTCGCCCGCCCTTGCGGGTTTTCAACTCAGCGGGATTCATTTTCATTGTTTTTTTTTTCTCTTTTTTTTCGAATTTGAAAGTAATACATACAACATAGATACATGAGAATGAGAATACCCTCCCCCCTACTTAAACTACACATTGTCCTCAATGTGATGACAATTAGAAGAAAAAGTAAACTGAAAATGGGGGGAGAAAATCGAAAATCGAGTAAATCGAAGATCGAATGCTCAAAACTCATGACAAACAATCCGTCAAACTCAAATTTCTTAGCAACACCAACTCAAATCTCATAAATCAACTCACAACCCTCTCCCTCGAATCACTCAAACAAATGACAAATTCAAATTTTTAAATTTTTGAGATTTGCACCTAGCTTAAGAGATCGAAAAGATTCATTAACAATCTCAACCCTCTAGTTGTACCAACTCCTAGCTATTGAACTCCTCCAAACGGGTTTTCTTTTGTGGATTTTGGTTCCAAGTGGATTAAGATTGGTTGTGGATCTTTTAGTGGGTGGGCGGTGGGTGAAAGAAAATTTGTTGTGGTGGTGGAAATTTGATGAGAAATAAAGGAAAAGAAAGAAAATAAAGAGGGGTCTCGGGTTGCCTCCCGAGAAGCGCTGTTGTTTAAAGTCGTTAGCTCGACTTAGTACCTTAGGCTTAATTATTGGGCTTGTGCTCCATGTGTGACAATGGTGGTTCCATGTCAATCTCCACTTCAAGTACCTGCAAAACTGATTGAGAAGAACTCTTGCAATGCATCGTCGGTGCTATGAGTGTCAACCAAAAACAAAGAGCACAAGCAATACCATCCAAAAATCACGCTAAATACAAACAAGTAACAACGTTTCCCCGGCAACGGCGCCAAAATTTGGTAGGTGCGGTTTTGTCGTGTGCACCTAACCAAAGATAAATTTCTCCTACTCTCTTTTACAATTAAATGTAGAAGGGAAGTAAGGTTCGTATCCACAGGAAAACAGGGACGAGTTTAATATTTAGCGTGAATCAATACCTAGATGACTCTAAGGACCGAGTAACCAATTCAGGGGGTTTTCAAGTAGATTATAAACAAACTAAAATTAACTAGCAAATAAATAAAATGAGAAATCAATATGGAAAGATCTTGAATCCGATTAACATCCACTTCAATTTCATTATGGATCATTGAACCTCAACTCTAATTATTTCCATGATTATCTATTGTTGAGAACTAATCTCGCATTCTCCTTATTCTTAGTTGAATAGCACGATCAGCGTGACTATAAAACCCTAACTAAAGGATAACCTAGTCCGATCAGCGTCTAAGTTCAATCCAATAGCAGCAATAAACACTGAGAACCAATAAACCTGCTAATGTCATACACGCGATAAACATTCAACAGTTGATTCAATTTCCCCAAGAAATAACCAAGACGATCTGCATCTAAGTTACTCCCTAGTTTACTACAAATAGATAAAAGAATAAAACAATCCGATTCTATTCTTAAATCTAGCATTAGATTAATTACACAATCAGACTAGTAACGTTCCTAGCATAATTATGCAAAAATCATAGATCACAAGCATAGAAATTGAACCATAATCAAAGAAACTAAATAGAGAGGAAAGATCTCACAATAATGCTTGAAGCTTCATGTTAATCTTCTTCAAGAACAGTTCAAGCTACAATCGGCATAGCAATAGCCAATTCCATAATTGAAATCTCTAAAACTAAACTAGAAAATGAAAACTAAAAAGAGAAGATAGTAAGAGAAGAATGGAGTGTTGGAGATTCTCTCTCCTCAAGTGTGTTATCCTCTTAGGTCTCCTCTCCCAAAATATTAGCTTTTAGGATGCTTTTAAACCCCGCACAAAAGTGGCCTCAAACCGACTTAAGAGTCGCGAGGTACGATACTGATCGCGAGTCGCGAAGAATACACTGTCTTCCGCACAACTTGACTGGGCAAAGCAGGTCGCGAGTCCCGACAATGCTCGCGAGGTGCGAAGGCAGGGTAGTCGCGAGTCGCGAGCTCCTTCGCGGGTCGCGAGCTACATGCGTGCTGGTGGGATGTTGCGCGCTGACCATATCTGCTGGGGCAGACTTAATGCTTTCGGCGGTGCTTTGCTTGGCTTGGGCTTGCGGCAATGCTTGGCTTGGGCTTGCGACATCCGATGATTGCCCATTATGCTACGATGCTATACTTCCCGAGCACTCCCAAAACATATCCATATCACCTTAAAAGCTCGAAACTTAGAACATTATCATTAACTACCTCATAAAATTCCGAACTTCGACTAAGTTTGATATATATGCAAACGTCAACAATTATGATTGAACTCCTTAGCAAAGTGCACCCAAAATACCATATAAGCACCGTATAACTTGAGCGCATCAACGATCTACGAAGACATGAAGAAGAGAAGTGAAGAGCCCACATTTCGGGAAAAATCTGAAAAGGCGAAGAAGAACCGAAGAGGTGGCTCCCTGTCTAATCCAATTGAGCCGTCACACTTTCAGGGTTCTATTTCGGCGGCACAGCATGCTAGAAAGATGGTAAAAATGTTTCATATCTACTACTTAGTTTAATTTACATGACATTTTCGGTATGAATAAAAAATAAAGCCTTTGTTCAACAATGTGTACAGGCAAAGAGTAGAGGAGGAGTACTCCCTACCGCTCCCGAGTTGTTCTTGAAGACTCATTTTAAGATTGTTCCTGGAAAAGGAGAAATTCCAGCAAACAAGAAAGCAAAGCAAATCTCGGTACATACTTCTAAACATATATTTATAAGTAGTTTTGATTGAAAATACACCTTAAACATATATTTTAGGCCATTTTACTTGAAAATGAATAAATACGAGTAGTTTGATGTTAGTTTAAGTTATAAACAACTCAAACATCATATATATAGTTAGTTTAAGGAAAAGTGGATCAGAATACCCCCAACTTTGGCCCGTCCGCTTTTAATACCCCCAACTTTGAGTTATTTTTAAATACCCCCAACTATTGAGGAGGTACGCCAAAAATGTACCCAGATGACCTGTAACCTGTTAGCAAGGTAATTTTTTTATTTTTTATTTCTCTTTTATTTTCTCTATTAGCTTTTGTAAACCAAAACTCCCATTACCCCCCACCCTCCTCAGCTCATCCCACCACCCCCTCACCCCCACTACCACCCTTCCCCTTTACCGCCCCTCCCCTACCCCCAGCGGCCCCCAACCACCCCGCGCGGCCCCCCTTCCCCCACCACCCCTTGCCACCTTCCTAACCCCCTTCGAAACCCCCCCAACCCAACTACAACAACACCACAACACATCAACCTGGCTGTGTGACATTCGATGGCGTTTCATCATCCGATGTTGGCGCAGAGCATTCCTTTCCCCCATTCCGGAATCCTTCTTTCTAGTTGAAGACCTCAACTTATCGCATGGGCCGAAACTTATGGAACCAACTCTTCACCGAATCCATACCCCTCACTCTATGAACAAGATTTTCGACAACCCACCAATAACTACCTCATCTCGCAACGGATGAAGTGACGCAATCCAATCTTCTTTTTGCTAAAAAAGGTAAAATGTCGGTTTCAACCTCCCCGCAACAAAGCATTATATAAACAGTTGCTTCGCCAATTACAATTGCATAAATCAAAATTCAAACAATGAACTACATATATTCTAAAATCAAAAATCAAATAGAGGGAAAAGTGGGGAGGGGGTTTCCAAGGGGGTTAGGGGAAGGGGGATTCGACGGGGTGGTGGGGGGGGGCTGAGGGTGTGGGAAGAAGGTGGTAGTGGGGGTGAGGGAAAGTGGCGTGGGTGGTGGGGAGGGGGCTTTGGGTTTCGGGGGGTGGTGTGAAGGGGGGGTGGGGAGGGGGTTTCTCGGTGGGAAGGGGTGGAGGAGGAGGGAGAAAGATGAAGGGGAGGGGGACTGGTGGTTGAGGAGGGGGAGGAAGGGGAGAGGTGGCAGTAGGGTGGGAGTAGATTATGGTAAGTGTGGGGGTGATAAAAAAGAAAAACAAAAAAAATTAAGTAAAACCAATAAGAGCACGACACGTGACATTTTTAACCTGTCGAACCTAGGTTCTTTTAGGTCGGGGTGCATTTTCAGCGGACCTCCCTAATAGTTGGACGTATTTAAAAATAACTCAAAGTTGGGAGTATTAAAAGCGGACGGGCCAAAGTTGGGGGTATTCTGATCCATTTTTCCTTAGTTTAATGTATTTATAAGATGTTTTGATTGAAAATACACAATATAGGCAAGTTAGAACCAAATATAGGCCTTTTGAGACCATTTTAGGCCATTTTACTTGAAAATAAATGAATATGAGTAGTTTGAAGTTAGTTTAAGTTATAAACACCTCAAACATCATATATATAGTTAGTTTAATGTACTTATAAGTTGTTTTGCATGAAAATACACAATATAGGCAAGTTAGAACCAAATATAGGCCTTTTGAGGCCATATTAGGCCATTTACTTGAAAATGAATGAATATGAGTAGTTTGATGTTAGTTTAAGTTATAAATACCTCAAACATCATATATATAGTTAGTTTAATGTATTTATAAGTTGTTTTGATTGAAAATTCACAATATAGGCAAGTTAGAACCAAATATAGGCCTTTTGAGGTCATTTTAGGCCATTTTACTTGAAAATGAATGAATATGAGTAGTTTGATGTTAGTTTAAGTTATAAACACCTCAAACATCATATATATAGTTAGTTTAATGTATTTATAAGTTATTTTGATTGAAAATTCACAATATAGGCAAGTTAGAACCAAATATAGGTCTTTTGAGGCCATTTTAAGTCATTTTACTTGAAAATGAATGAATACGAGTAGTTTGATGTTAGTTTAAGTTATAAACACCTCAAACATCATATATATAGTTAGTTTAATGTATTTATAAGTTGTTTTGATTGAAAATTCACAATATAGGCAAGTTAGAACCAAATATAGGCCTTTTGAGGCCATTTTAGGCCATTTACTTGAAAATAAATGAATATGAGTAGTTTGATGTTAGTTTAAGTTATAAACACCTTAAACATCATATATATAGTTAGTTTAATGCACTTATAAGTTGTTTTGGTTGAAAAAACACAATATAGGAAAGTTAGAACCAAATATAGGCCTTTTGAGGGCATTTTAGGCCATTTAACTTCAAAATGAATGAATATGAGTAGTTTGAAGTTAGTTGAAGTTATAAACACCTCAAACATCATATATATAGTTAGTTTAATGTATTTATAAGTTGTTTTGATTGAAAATTCACAATATAGGCAAGTTATAACCAAATATAGGTCTTTTGAGGCCATTTTACTTGAAAATGAATGAATACGAGTAGTTTGATGTTAGTTTAAGTTATAAACACCTCAAACATCATATATATAGTTATTTTAATGTATTAATAAGTTATTTTGATTGAAAATACACAATATAGGCAAGTTAGAACCAAATATAGGCCTTTTGAGGCCATTTTAGGCCATTTTACTTGAAAATGAATGAATATGAGTAGTTTGGTGTCAGTTTAAGTTATAAACACTTCAAACATCATATATATAGTTAGTTTAATGTATTTATAAGTTGTTTTGATTGAAAATTCACAATATAGGCAAGTTAGAACCAAATATAGGCCTTTTGAGGCCATTTTTGGCCATTTTACTTGAAAATGAATGAATATGAGTAGTTTGATGTTAGTTTAAGTTATAAACACCTCAAACATCATATATATAGTTAGTTTAATGTACTTATAATTTTTTTTGCTTGAAAATACACAATATAGGCAAGTTAGAACCAAATATAGGCCTTTTGAGGCCATTTTAGACCATTTTTCCTGAAAATGAATGAATACGAGTAGTTTGATGTTAGTTTAAGTTATAAACAACTCAAACATCATATATATAGTTAGTTTAATGTACTTATAAGTTGTTTTGATTGAAAATACACAATATAGGCAAGTTAGAACCAAATATATGCCTTTTGAGGCCATTTTAGACCATTTACTTGAAAATGAATGAATATGAGTAGTTTGATGTTAGTTTAAGTTATAAATACCTCAAACATCATATATATAGTTAGTTTAATGTATTTATAAGTTGTTTTGATTGAAAATTCACAATATAGGCAAGTTAGAACCAAATATAGGCCTTTTGAGGTCATTTTAGGCCATTTTACTTGAAAATGAATGAATATGAGTAGTTTGATGTTAGTTTAAGTTATAAACACCTCAAACATCATATATATAGTTAGTTTAATGTATTTATAAGTTATTTTGATTGAAAATTCACAATATAGGCAATTAGAACCAAATATAGGTCTTTTGAGGCCATTTTAAGTCATTTTACTTGAAAATGAATGAATACGAGTAGTTTGATGTTAGTTTAAGTTATAAACACCTCAAACATCATATATATAGTTAGTTTAATGTATTTATAAGTTGTTTTGATTGAAAATTCACAATATAGGCAAGTTAGAACCAAATATAGGCCTTTTGAGGCCATTTTAGGCCATTTACTTGAAAATAAATGAATATGAGTAGTTTGATGTTAGTTTAAGTTATAAACACCTTAAACATCATATATATAGTTAGTTTAATGCACTTATAAGTTGTTTTGATTGAAAAAACACAATATAGGAAAGTTAGAACCAAATATAGGCCTTTTGAGGGCATTTTAGGCCATTTAACTTCAAAATGAATGAATATGAGTAGTTTGAAGTTAGTTGAAGTTATAAACACCTCAAACATCATATATATAGTTAGTTTAATGTATTTATAAGTTGTTTTGATTGAAAATTCACAATATAGGCAAGTTATAACCAAATATAGGTCTTTTGAGGCCATTTTACTTGAAAATGAATGAATACGAGTAGTTTGATGTTAGTTTAAGTTATAAACACCTCAAACATCATATATATAGTTATTTTAATGTATTAATAAGTTATTTTGATTGAAAATACACAATATAGGCAAGTTAGAACCAAATATAGGCCTTTTGAGGCCATTTTAGGCCATTTTACTTGAAAATGAATGAATATGAGTAGTTTGGTGTCAGTTTAAGTTATAAACACTTCAAACATCATATATATAGTTAGTTTAATGTATTTATAAGTTGTTTTGATTGAAAATTCACAATATAGGCAAGTTAGAACCAAATATAGGCCTTTTGAGGCCATTTTTGACCATTTTACTTGAAAATGAATGAATATGAGTAGTTTGATGTTAGTTTAAGTTATAAACACCTCAAACATCATATATATAGTTAGTTTAATGTACTTATAATTTTTTTTGCTTGAAAATACACAATATAGGCAAGTTAGAACCAAATATAGGCCTTTTGAGGCCATTTTAGACCATTTTTCTTGAAAATGAATGAATACGAGTAGTTTGATGTTAGTTTAAGTTATAAACAACTCAAACATCATATATATAGTTAGTTTAATGTACTTATAAGTTGTTTTGATTGAAAATACACAATATAGGCAAGTTAGAACCAAATATATGCCTTTTGAGGCCATTTTAGACCATTTACTTGAAAATGAATGAATATGAGTAGTTTGATGTTAGATTAAGTTATAAACACCTAATAAATCATAAATATAGTTAGTTAAATGGATTTATAAGTTGTTTTGATTGAAAATTCACAATATAGGTAAGTTAGAACCAAATATAGGTCTTTTGAGGCCATTTTAGGCCAATTTACTTGAAAATGAATGAATATGAGTAGTTTGGTGTCAGTTTAAGTTATAAACACTTCAAACATCATATATATAGTTAGTTTAATGTATTTATAAGTTGTTTTGATTGAAAATTCACAATATAGGCAAGTTAGAACCAAATATAGGCCTTTTGAGGCCATTTTTGGCCATTTTACTTGAAAATGAATGAATATGAGTAGTTTGATGTTAGTTTGAGTTATAAACACCTCAAACATCATATATATAGTTAGTTTAATGTAATTATAATTTTTTTTGCTTGAAAATACACAATATAGGCAAGTTAGAACCAAATATAGGCCTTTTGAGGCCATTTTTGGCCATTTTACTTGAAAATGAATGAATACGAGTAGTTTGATGTTAGTTTAAGTTATAAACACCTCAAACATCATATATATAGTTAGTTTAATGTATTTATAAGTTGTTTTGATTGAAAATACACAATATAGGCAAGTTAGAATCAAATATATGCCTTTTGTGGCCATTTTAGACCATTTACTTGAAAATGAATGAATATGAGTAGTTTGATGTTAGTTAAAGTTATAAACACCTAAAAAATCATAAATATAGTTAGTTAAATGGATTTATAAGTTGTTTTGATTGAAAATTCACAATATAGGCAAGTTAGAACCAAATATAGGCCTTTTGAGGCCATTTTAGGCCATTTTACTTGAAAATGAATGAATATGAGTAGTTTGGTGTCAGTTTAAGTTATAAACACTTCAAACATCATATATATAGTTAGTTTAATGTATTTATAAGTTGTTTTGATTGAAAATTCACAATATAGGCAAGTTAGAACCAAATATAGGCCTTTTGAGGCCATTTTTGGCCATTTTACTTGAAAATGAATGAATATGAGTAGTTTGATGTTAGTTTGAGTTATAAACACCTCAAACATCATATATATAGTTAGTTTAATGTAATTATAATTTTTTTTGCTTGAAAATACACAATATAGGCAAGTTAGAACCAAATATAGGCCTTTTGAGGCCATTTTTGGCCATTTTACTTGAAAATGAATGAATACGAGTAGTTTGATGTTAGTTTAAGTTATAAACACCTCAAACATCATATATATAGTTAGTTTAATGTATTTATAAGTTGTTTTGATTGAAAATACACAATATAGGCAAGTTAGAATCAAATATATGCCTTTTGTGGCCATTTTAGACCATTTACTTGAAAATGAATGAATATGAGTAGTTTGATGTTAGTTAAAGTTATAAACACCTAAAAAATCATAAATATAGTTAGTTAAATGGATTTATAAGTTGTTTTGATTGAAAATTCACAATATAGGCAAGTTAGAACCAAATATAGGCCTTTTGAGGCCATTTTACTTTAAAATGAATGAATACGAGTAGTTTGATGTTAGTTTAAGTTATAAACACCTCAAACATCATATATATATAGTTAGTTTAATGTACTTATAAGTTTTTTTGATTGAAAACACACAATATAGGCAAGTTAGAACAAAATATTGGCCTTTTGAGGACATTTTAGGCCATTTACTTGAAAATGAATGAATATGAGTAGTTTGATGTTAGTTTAAGTTATAACCACCTCAAACATCATATATATAGTTAGTTTAATGTATTTATAAGTTTTTTTGATAAAAAATACACAATATAGGCAAGTTAGAACCAAATATAGGCCTTTTGAGGTCATTTTACTTTAAAATGAATGAATACGAGTAGTTTGATGTTATTTTAAGTTATAAACACCTCAAACATCATATATATAGTTAGTTTAATGTATTTATAAGTTGTTTTGATTGAAAATTCACAATATAGGCAAGTTAGAACCAAATATAGGCCTTTTGAGACCATTTTTGGCCATTTTACTTGAAAATGAATGAGTATGAGTAGTTTGATGTTAGTTTGAGTTATAAACACCTCAAACATCATATATATAGTTAGTTTAATGTAATTATAATTTTTTTGATAAAAAATACACAATATAGGCAAGTTAGAACCAAATATAGGCCTTTTGAGGTCATTTTACTTTAAAATGAATGAATACGAGTAGTTTGATGTTATTTTAAGTTATAAACACCTCAAACATCATATATATAGTTAGTTTAATGTATTTATAAGTTGTTTTGATTGAAAATTCACAATATAGGCAAGTTAGAACCAAATATAGGCCTTTTGAGGCCATTTTTGGCCATTTTACTTGAAAATGAATGAATATGAGTAGTTTGATGTTAGTTTGAGTTATAAACACCTCAAACATCATATATATAGTTAGTTTAATGTAATTATAATTTTTTTTGCTTGAAAATACACAATATAGGCAAGTTAGAACCAAATATAGGCCTTTTGAGGCCATTTTTGGCCATTTTACTTGAAAATGAATGAATACGAGTAGTTTGATGTTAGTTTAAGTTATAAACACCTCAAACATCATATATATAGTTAGTTTAATGTATTTATAAGTTGTTTTGATTGAAAATACACAATATAGGCAAGTTAGAATCAAATATATGCCTTTTGTGGCCATTTTAGACCATTTACTTGAAAATGAATGAATATGAGTAGTTTGATGTTAGTTAAAGTTATAAACACCTAAAAAATCATAAATATAGTTAGTTAAATGGATTTATAAGTTGTTTTGATTGAAAATTCACAATATAGGCAAGTTAGAACCAAATATAGGCCTTTTGAGGCCATTTTACTTTAAAATGAATGAATACGAGTAGTTTGATGTTAGTTTAAGTTATAAACACCTCAAACATCATATATATATAGTTAGTTTAATGTACTTATAAGTTTTTTTGATTGAAAACACACAATATAGGCAAGTTAGAACAAAATATTGGCCTTTTGAGGACATTTTAGGCCATTTACTTGAAAATGAATGAATATGAGTAGTTTGATGTTAGTTTAAGTTATAACCACCTCAAACATCATATATATAGTTAGTTTAATGTATTTATAAGTTTTTTTGATAAAAAATACACAATATAGGCAAGTTAGAACCAAATATAGGCCTTTTGAGGTCATTTTACTTTAAAATGAATGAACACGAGTAGTTTGATGTTATTTTAAGTTATAAACACCTCAAACATCATATATATAGTTAGTTTAATGTATTTATAAGTTGTTTTGATTGAAAATTCACAATATAGGCAAGTTAGAACCAAATATAGGCCTTTTGAGGCCATTTTTGGCCATTTTACTTGAAAATGAATGAGTATGAGTAGTTTGATGTTAGTTTAAGTTATAAACACCTCAAACATCATATATATAGTTAGTTTAATGTACTTATAATTTTTTTTGCTTGAAAATACACAATATAGGCAAGTTAGAACCAAATATAGGCCTTTTGAGGCCATTTTAGACCATTTTTCTTGAAAATGAATGAATACGAGTAGTTTGATGTTAGTTTAAGTTATAAACAACTCAAACATCATATATATAGTTAGTTTAATGTACTTAGAAGTTGTTTTGATTGAAAATACACAATATAGGCAAGTTAGAACCAAATATATGCCTTTTGAGGCCATTTTAGACCATTTACTTGAAAATGAATGAATATGAGTAGTTTGATGTTAGTTTAAGTTATAAACACCTAATAAATCATAAATATAGTTAGTTAAATGGATTTATAAGTTGTTTTGATTGAAAATTCACAATATAGGTAAGTTAGAACCAAATATAGGTCTTTTGAGGCCATTTTAGGCCATTTTACTTGAAAATGAATGAATATGAGTAGTTTGGTGTCGGTTTAAGTTATAAACACTTCAAACATCATATATATAGTTAGTTTAATGTATTTATAAGTTGTTTTGATTGAAAATTCACAATATAGGCAAGTTAGAACCAAATATAGGCCTTTTGAGGCCATTTTTGGCCATTTTACTTGAAAATGAATGAATATGAGTAGTTTGATGTTAGTTTGAGTTATAAACACCTCAAACATCATATATATAGTTAGTTTAATGTAATTATAATTTTTTTTGCTTGAAAATACACAATATAGGCAAGTTAGAACCAAATATAGGCCTTTTGAGGCCATTTTTGGCCATTTTACTTGAAAATGAATGAATACGAGTAGTTTGATGTTAGTTTAAGTTATAAACACCTCAAACATCATATATATAGTTAGTTTAATGTATTTATAAGTTGTTTTGATTGAAAATACACAATATAGGCAAGTTAGAATCAAATATATGCCTTTTGTGGCCATTTTAGACCATTTACTTGAAAATGAATGAATATGAGTAGTTTGATGTTAGTTAAAGTTATAAACACCTAAAAAATCATAAATATAGTTAGTTAAATGGATTTATAAGTTGTTTTGATTGAAAATTCACAATATAGGCAAGTTAGAACCAAATATAGGCCTTTTGAGGCCATTTTACTTTAAAATGAATGAATACGAGTAGTTTG
The DNA here is from genome assembly GCA_947648045.1 of Beta corolliflora. Classification (NCBI taxonomy): domain Eukaryota; kingdom Viridiplantae; phylum Streptophyta; class Magnoliopsida; order Caryophyllales; family Amaranthaceae; genus Beta; species Beta corolliflora. The sequence goes on from CANSZD010001206.1 coordinate 51,697, forward strand.
ATGTTAGTTTAAGTTATAAACACCTCAAACATCATATATATATAGTTAGTTTAATGTACTTATAAGTTTTTTTGATTGAAAACACACAATATAGGCAAGTTAGAACAAAATATTGGCCTTTTGAGGACATTTTAGGCCATTTACTTGAAAATGAATGAATATGAGTAGTTTGATGTTAGTTTAAGTTATAACCACCTCAAACATCATATATATAGTTAGTTTAATGTATTTATAAGTTTTTTTTGATAAAAAATACACAATATAGGCAAGTTAGAACCAAATATAGGCCATTTTAGGTCATTTTACTTGAAAATGAATGAATATGAGTAGTTTGATGTTAGTTTAAGTTATAAATACCTCAAACATCATATATATAGTTAGTTTAATGTACTTATAAGTTGTTTTGATTGAAAATACACAATATAGGCAAGTTAGAACCAAATATAGGCCTTTTGAGGCCATTTTAGGCCATTTACTTGAAAATGAATGAATATGAGTAGTTTGATGTTAGTTTAAGTTATAATCACCTCAAACATCATATATATAGTTAGTTTAATGTACTTATAAGTTTTTTTGATTGAAAATACACAATATAGGCAAGATAGAACCAAATATAGGCATTTTGAGGCCATTTTAGGCCATTTACTTGAAAATGAATGAATATGAGTAGTTTGATGTTAGTTTAAGTTATAAACACCTCAAACATCATATATATAGTTAGTTTAATGTATTTATAAGTTATTTTGATTGAAAATTCACAATATAGGCAAGTTAGAACCAAATATAGGTCTTTTGAGGCCATTTTAAGTCATTTTACTTGAAAATGAATGAATACGAGTAGTTTGATGTTAGTTTAAGTTATAAACACCTCAAACATCATATATATAGTTAGTTTAATGTATTTATAGGTTGTTTTGATTGAAAATACACAATATAGGCAAGTTAGAACCAAATATAGGCAAATATAAGCCATTTTAGGCCATTTTAGGTGAAAATGAATGAATATGAGTAGTTTGATGTTAATTTAAGTTATAAACACCTCCAACATCATATATATAGTTAGCTTAATGTACTTATAAGTTGTTTTGCTTGAAAATACACAATATAGGCAAGTTAGAACCAAATATAGGCCTTTTGAGGCTATTTTAGGCCATTTTACTTGAAAATGAATGAATACGAGTAGTTTGATGTTATTTTAAGTTATAAACAACTCAAACATCATATATATAGTTATTTTAATGTATTTATAAGTTGTTTTGATCGAAAATACACAATATAGGCAAGTTAGAACCAAATATAGGCAAATATAAGCCATTTTAGGCCATTTTAGGTGAAAATGAATAAATATGAGTAGTTTGATGTTAGTTTAAGTTATAAACACCTCAAACATCATATATATAGTTAGATTAATGTACTTATAAGTTGTTTTGCTTGAAAATACACAATATAGGCAAGTTAGAACCAAATATAGGCCTTTTGAGGCCATTTTAGGCCATTTTACTTGAAAATGAATGAATACGAGTAGTTTGATGTTATTTTAAGTTATAAACAACTCAAACATCATATATATAGTTATTTTAATGTATTTATAAGTTGTTTTGATCGAAAATACACAATAGAGAACCAAATATAGGCCTTTTGAGGTCATTTTAGGCCATTTTACTTGAAAATGAATGAATATGAATAGTTTGATGTTAGTTTAGGTTATAAACACCTCAAACATCATATATATAGTTAGTTTAATGTACTTATAAGTTGTTTTGATTGAAAATTCATAATATAGGCAAGTTAGAACCAAATATAGGCAAATATAGTCCATTTTAGGCCATTTTAGGTGAAAATGAATGAATATGAGTAGTTTGATGTTAGTTTAAGTTATAAACACCTCAAACATCATATATATAGTTTGTTTAATGTACTTATAAGTTGTTTTGATTGAAAATACACAATATAGGCAAGTTAGAACCAAATATAGGCCTTTTGAGGCCATTTTAGGCCATTTACTTGAAAATGAATGAATATGAGTAGTTTGATGTTAGTTTAAGTTATAACCACCTCAAACATCATATATATAGTTAGTTTAATGTATTTATAAGTTTTTTTGATAAAAAATACACAATATAGGCAAGTTAGAACCAAATATAGGCCTTTTGAGGTCATTTTACTTTAAAATGAATGAATACGAGTAGTTTGATGTTATTTTAAGTTATAAACACCTCAAACATCATATATATAGTTAGTTTAATGTATTTATAAGTTGTTTTGATTGAAAATTCACAATATAGGCAAGTTAGAACCAAATATAGGCCTTTTGAGGCCATTTTTGGCCATTTTACTTGAAAATGAATGAGTATGAGTAGTTTGATGTTAGTTTAAGTTATAAACACCTCAAACATCATATATATAGTTAGTTTAATGTACTTATAATTTTTTTTGCTTGAAAATACACAATATAGGCAAGTTAGAACCAAATATAGGCCTTTTGAGGCCATTTTAGACCATTTTTCTTGAAAATGAATGAATACGAGTAGTTTGATGTTAGTTTAAGTTATAAACAACTCAAACATCATATATATAGTTAGTTTAATGTACTTATAAGTTGTTTTGATTGAAAATGCACAATATAGGCAAGTTAGAACCAAATATATGCCTTTTGAGGCCATTTTAGACCATTTACTTGAAAATGAATGAATATGAGTAGTTTGATGTTAGTTTAAGTTATAAACACCTAATAAATCATAAATATAGTTAGTTAAATGGATTTATAAGTTGTTTTGATTGAAAATTCACAATATAGGTAAGTTAGAACCAAATATAGGTCTTTTGAGGCCATTTTAGGCCATTTTACTTGAAAATGAATGAATATGAGTAGTTTGGTGTCAGTTTAAGTTATAAACACTTCAAACATCATATATATAGTTAGTTTAATGTATTTATAAGTTGTTTTGATTGAAAATTCACAATATAGGCAAGTTAGAACCAAATATAGGCCTTTTGAGGCCATTTTTGGCCATTTTACTTGAAAATGAATGAATATGAGTAGTTTGATGTTAGTTTGAGTTATAAACACCTCAAACATCATATATATAGTTAGTTTAATGTAATTATAATTTTTTTTGCTTGAAAATACACAATATAGGCAAGTTAGAACCAAATATAGGCCTTTTGAGGCCATTTTTGGCCATTTTACTTGAAAATGAATGAATACGAGTAGTTTGATGTTAGTTTAAGTTATAAACACCTCAAACATCATATATATAGTTAGTTTAATGTATTTATAAGTTGTTTTGATTGAAAATACACAATATAGGCAAGTTAGAATCAAATATATGCCTTTTGTGGCCATTTTAGACCATTTACTTGAAAATGAATGAATATGAGTAGTTTGATGTTAGTTAAAGTTATAAACACCTAAAAAATCATAAATATAGTTAGTTAAATGGATTTATAAGTTGTTTTGATTGAAAATTCACAATATAGGCAAGTTAGAACCAAATATAGGCCTTTTGAGGCCATTTTACTTTAAAATGAATGAATACGAGTAGTTTGATGTTAGTTTAAGTTATAAACACCTCAAACATCATATATATATAGTTAGTTTAATGTACTTATAAGTTTTTTTGATTGAAAACACACAATATAGGCAAGTTAGAACAAAATATTGGCCTTTTGAGGACATTTTAGGCCATTTACTTGAAAATGAATGAATATGAGTAGTTTGATGTTAGTTTAAGTTATAACCACCTCAAACATCATATATATAGTTAGTTTAATGTATTTATAAGTTTTTTTGATAAAAAATACACAATATAGGCAAGTTAGAACCAAATATAGGCCATTTTAGGTCATTTTACTTGAAAATGAATGAATATGAGTAGTTTGATGTTAGTTTAAGTTATAAATACCTCAAACATCATATATATAGTTAGTTTAATGTACTTATAAGTTGTTTTGATTGAAAATACACAATATAGGCAAGTTAGAACCAAATATAGGCCTTTTGAGGCCATTTTAGGCCATTTACTTGAAAATGAATGAATATGAGTAGTTTGATGTTAGTTTAAGTTATAATCACCTCAAACATCATATATATAGTTAGTTTAATGTACTTATAAGTTTTTTTGATTGAAAATACACAATATAGGCAAGATAGAACCAAATATAGGCATATTGAGGTCATTTTAGGCCATTTACTTGAAAATGAATGAATATGAGTAGTTTGATGTTAGTTTAAGTTATAAACACCTCAAACATCATATATATAGTTAGTTTAATGTATTTATAAGTTATTTTGATTGAAAATTCACAATATAGGCAAGTTAGAACCAAATATAGGTCTTTTGAGGCCATTTTAAGTCATTTTACTTGAAAATGAATGAATACGAGTAGTTTGATGTTAGTTTAAGTTATAAACACCTCAAACATCATATATATAGTTAGTTTAATGTATTTATAGGTTGTTTTGATTGAAAATACACAATATAGGCAAGTTAGAACCAAATATAGGCAAATATAAGCCATTTTAGGCCATTTTAGGTGAAAATGAATGAATATGAGTAGTTTGATGTTAATTTAAGTTATAAACACCTCCAACATCATATATATAGTTAGCTTAATGTACTTATAAGTTGTTTTGCTTGAAAATACACAATATAGGCAAGTTAGAACCAAATATAGGCCTTTTGAGGCTATTTTAGGCCATTTTACTTGAAAATGAATGAATACGAGTAGTTTGATGTTATTTTAAGTTATAAACAACTCAAACATCATATATATAGTTATTTTAATGTATTTATAAGTTGTTTTGATCGAAAATACACAATATAGGCAAGTTAGAACCAAATATAGGCAAATATAAGCCATTTTAGGCCATTTTAGGTGAAAATGAATAAATATGAGTAGTTTGATGTTAGTTTAAGTTATAAACACCTCAAACATCATATATATAGTTAGATTAATGTACTTATAAGTTGTTTTGCTTGAAAATACACAATATAGGCAAGTTAGAACCAAATATAGGCCTTTTGAGGCCATTTTAGGCCATTTTACTTGAAAATGAATGAATACGAGTAGTTTGATGTTATTTTAAGTTATAAACAACTCAAACATCATATATATAGTTATTTTAATGTATTTATAAGTTGTTTTGATAGAAAATACACAATAGAGAACCAAATATAGGCCTTTTGAGGTCATTTTAGGCCATTTTACTTGAAAATGAATGAATATGAATAGTTTGATGTTAGTTTAAGTTATAAACACCTCAAACATCATATATATAGTTAGTTTAATGTACTTATAAGTTGTTTTGATTGAAAATTCATAATATAGGCAAGTTAGAACCAAATATAGGCAAATATAGTCCATTTTAGGCCATTTTAGGTGAAAATGAATGAATATGAGTAGTTTGATGTTAGTTTAAGTTATAAACACCTCAAACATCATATATATAGTTTGTTTAATGTACTTATAAGTTGTTTTGATTGAAAATACACAATATAGGCAAGTTAGAACCAAATATAGGCCTTTTGAGGCCATTTTAGGCCATTTACTTGAAAATGAATGAATATGAGTAGTTTGATGTTAGTTTAAGTTATAAACACCTCAAACATCAAATATATAGTTAGTTTAATGTATTTATAAGTTGTTTTGATTGAAAATTCACAATATAGGTAAGTTAGAACCAAATATAGGCCTTTTGAGGCCATTTTATGCCATTTTACTTGAAAATGAATGAATACGAGTAGTTTGATGTTAGTTTAAGTTATAAATACCTCAAACATCATATTTATAGTTAGTTTAATGTATTAATAAGTTGTTTTGATTGAAAATACACAATATAGGCAAGTTAGAACCAAATATAGGTCTTTTAAGGTCATTTTAGACCATTTACTTGAAAATGAATGAATATGAGTAGTTTGATGTTAGTTTAAGTTATAAACACTTCAAACATCATATATATAGTTAGTTTAATGTATTTATAAGTTGTTTTGATTGAAAATTCACAATATAGGCAAGTTAGAACCAAATATAGGTCTTTTGAGGCCATTTTTGGCCATTTTACTTGAAAATGAATGAATACGAGTAGTTTGATGTTAGTTTAAGTTATAAACACCTCAAACATCATATATATAGTTAGTTTAATGTATTTATAAGTTGTTTTGATTGAAAATACACAATATAGGCAAGTTAGAACCAAATATTGGCAAATATAGGCCATTTTACTTGAAAATGAATGAATATGAGTAGTTTGATGTTAGTTTAAGTAATAAACACCTCAAACATCATATATATAGTTATTTTAATGTACTTATAAGTTGTTTTGCTTGAAAATACACAATATAGGCAAGTTAGAACCAAATATAGGCCTTTTGAGGCCATTTTAGACCATTTATCTTGAAAATGAATGAATACGAGTAGTTTGATGTTAGTTTAAGTTATAAACAACTCAAACATCATATATATAGTTAGTTTAATGTACTTATAAGTTATTTTGATTGAAAATACACAATATAGGCAAGTTAGAACCAAATATAGGCCTTTTGAGGCCATTTTAGGCCATTTACTTGAAAATGAATGAATATGAGTAGTTTGATGTTAGTTTAAGTTATAAACACCTCAAAAATCATATATATAGTTAGTTAAATGGATTTATAAGTTGTTTTGATTGAAAATACACAATATAGGCAAGTTAGAACCAAATATAGGCCTTTTGAGGCCATTTTACTTTAAAATGAATGAATACGAGTAGTTTGATGTTAGTTTAAGTTATAAACACCTCAAACACCATATATATAGTTAGTTTAATGTACTTATAAGTTGTTTTGATTGAAAATACACAATATAGGCAAGTTAGAACCAAATATTGGCCTTTTGAAGCCATTTTATGTCATTTACTTGAAAATGAATGAATATGAGTAGTTTGATGTTAGTTTAAGTTATAAACACCTCAAACATCATATATATAGTTATTTTAATGTATTTATAAGTTTTTTTGATCAAAAATACACAATATAGGCAAGTTAGAACCAAATATAGGCTTTTTGAGGCCATTTTGGGCCATTTTACTTGAAAATGAATGAATATGTGTAGTTTGATGTTAGTTTAAGTTAAAAACACCTCAAACATCATATATATAGTTAGTTTAATGTACTTATAAGTTGTTTTGATTGAAAATACACAATATAGGCAAGTTAGAACCAAATATAGGCCTTTTGAGGCCATTTTAGGCCATTTACTTGAAAATGAATGAATATGAGTAGTTTGATGTTAGTTTCAGTTATAAACACCTCAAACATCATATATATAGTTAGTTTAATGTACTTATAAGTTGTTTTGATTGAAAATACACAATATAGGCAAGTTAGAACCAAATATAGGCCTTTTGAGGCCATTTTAGGTCATTTACTTGAAAATGAATGAATACGAGTAGTTTGATGTTATTTTAAGTTATAAACACCTCAAACATCATATATATAGTTAGTTTAATGTATTTATAAGTTGTTTTGATTGAAAATTCACAATATAGGCAAGTTAGAACCAAATATAGGCCTTTTGAGGCCATTTTAGGCCATATTACATGAAAATGAATGAATACGAGTAGTTTGATGTTAGTTTAAGTTATAAACACCTCAAACATCATATATATAGTTAGTTTAATGTATTTATAAGTTGTTTTGATTGAAAATACACAATATAGGCAAGTTAGAACCAAATATAGGTAAATATAGGCCATTTTAGGCCATTTTAGGTGAAAATGAATGAATATGAGTAGTTTGATGTTAGTTTAAGTTATAAACACCTCAAACATCATATATATAGTTAGATTAATGTACTTATAAGTTATTTTGCTTGAAAATACACAATATAGGCAAGTTAGAACCAAATATAGGCCTTTTGAGGCCATTTTATGCCATTTTACTTGAAAATGAATGAATACGAGTAGTTTGATGTTAGTTCAAGTTATAAACAACTCAAACATCATATATATATAGTTATTTTAATGTATTTATAAGTTGTTTTGATCGAAAATACACAATATAGGCAAGTTAGAACCGAATATAGGCCTTTAGAGGCCATTTTACTTGAAAATGAATGAATATGAGTAGTTTGATGTTAGTTTAAGTTATAAACACCTCAAACATCATATATATATATAGTTATTTTAATGTGCTTATAAGTTGTTTTGATTGAAAATACACAATATAGGCAAGTTAGAACCAAATATAGGCCTTTTGAGGCCATTTTAGGCCATTTACTTGAAAATGAATGAATATGAGTAGTTTGATGTTAGTTTAAGTTATAAACACCTCAAAAATCATATATATAGTTAGTTAAATGGATTTATAAGTTGTTTTGATTGAAAATACACAATATAGGCAAGTTAGAACCAAATATAGGCCTTTTGAGGCCATTTTACTTTAAAATGAATGAATACGAGTAGTTTGATGTTAGTTTAAGTTATAAACACCTCAAACATCATATATATAGTTAGTTTAATGTACTTATAAGTTGTTTTAATTGAAAATACACAATATAGGCAAGTTAGAACCAAATATTGGCCTTTTGAAGCCATTTTATGTCATTTACTTGAAAATGAATGAATATGAGTAGTTTGATGTTAGTTTAAGTTATAAACACCTCAAACATCATATATATAGTTTGTTTAATGTATTTATAAGTTTTTTTGATCAAAAATACACAATATAGGCAAGTTAGAACCAAATATAGGCCTTTTGAGGCCATTTTTGGCCATTTTACTTGAAAATGAATGAATATGTGTAGTTTGATGTTAGTTTAAGTTATAAACACCTCAAACATCATATATATAGTTAGTTTAATGTACTTATAAGTTGTTTTGATTGAAAATACACAATATAGGCAAGTTAGAACCAAATATAGGCCTTTTGAGGTCATTTTAGGCCATTTACTTGAAAATGAATGAATATGAGTAGTTTGATGTTAGTTTCAGTTATAAACACCTCAAACATCATATATATAGTTAGTTTAATGTACTTATAAGTTGTTTTGATTGAAAATACACAATATAGGCAAGTTAGAACCAAATATAGGCCTTTTGAGGCCATTTTAGGCCATTTACTTGAAAATGAATGAATACGAGTAGTTTGATGTTAGTTTAAGTTATAAAAACCTCAAACATCATATATATAGTTAGTTTAATGTATTTATAAGTTGTTTTGATTGAAAATTCACAATATAGGCAAGTTAGAACCAAATATAGGCCTTTTGAGGCCATTTTAGGCCATTTTACATGAAAATGAATGAATACGAGTAGTTTGATATTAGTTTAAGTTATAAACACCTCAAACATCATATATATAGTTATTTTAATGTATTTATAAGTTGTTTTGATTGAAAATACACAATATAGGCAAGTTAGAACCAAATATAGGTAAATATAGGCCATTTTAGGCCATTTTAGGTGAAAATGAATGAATATGAGTAGTTTGATGTTAGTTTAAGTTATAAACACCTCAAACATCATATATATTGTTAGATTAATGTACTTATAAGTTGTTTTGCTTGAAAATACACAATATAGGCAAGTTAGAACCAAATATAGGCCTTTTGAGGCCATTTTATGCCATTTTACTTGAAAATGAATTAATACGAGTAGTTTGATGTTAGTTTATGTTATAAACAACTCAAACATCATATATATATAGTTAGTTTAATGTATTTATAAGTTGTTTTGATCGAAAATACACAATATAGGCAAGTTAGAACCAAATATAGGCCTTTTGAGGCCATTTTAGGCCATTTTACTTGAAAATGAATGAATATGAGTAGTTTGACGTTAGTTTAAGTTATAAACACCTCAAACATCATATATATATAGTTATTTTAATGTGCTTATAAGTTGTTTTGATTGAAAATACACAATATAGGCAAGTTAGAACCAAATATAGGCCTTTTGAGGCCATTTTAGGCCATTTACTTGAAAATGAATGAATATGAGTAGTTTGATGTTAGTTTAAGTTATAAACACCTCAAACATCATATGTATAGTTAGTTTAATGCACTTATAAGTTGTTTTGATTGAAAATACACAATATAGGCAAGTTAGAACCAAATATAGGCCTTTTGAGGGCATTTTAGGCCATTTAACTTCAAAATGAATGAATATGAGTAGTTTGAAGTTAGTTTAAGTTATAAACACCTCAAACAGCATATATATAGTTAGTTTCATGTATTTATTAGTAGTTTTCATATAAAATACAAAATATAGCCATGTTAGAACTAAATATACGCCATTTTGGCCACTTTATATTACTTGAATATGAGTATATTTAACCAAATGCAGGAGACATACAATAAGAAGCTGGATCATTGTACCACTCAGGGGTCACAGCCGAACCTTGATCTGTTGTATTGGGAGACAGTTGGGGGGAGGAACAGAGGAAAAGTTCAGGGGTTGGGTCAGGGCGATCATTTGTACTATAACTCTTCATCTGGGCGAGGAGATGGCGGCTCTTCACAACCATATGTGCCGTCCATTTTTTCTCAGATTGAGGCGCAGGTGGAGACAAAGGTCGCTGCACGGATGGATGAGGTCGAGGCAAGGGTCGCAGCACGGGTGGAAGAGTCAAGTCGGGCCCTCGTAGAGGAAATGATGAGGAACATGTCTAGTTTCGGCCACATGTTCTCAGGTTGCAACCCAGGCCCCCCTCCACAACGCAGACCAGAAGATGACTTAGGGTCTGGTGGTGGCGGTAGTGCTACAGAGACAACCTTGACAGTGTAGTTTTTTTGGTTTTGGCAACTAGGTAACTAACTTATAGTTTCCATATAGTTAGTCTAACTATATGCATTTAGTGTCAATATTTATCGACATCTCGCTTTGTTTCTAGATGTGTCGGGTTATTTTTTTTGGAACCCGACTTCTACTTTATTTCCCGACACCGGGATCTATTTTGCGTACATATATTTAATCTAGGTAGTTTGTCAAACTATAGACATTTAGTGTCTATATTTATCGGCATCTAGCTTATTAGTTTCTAGATTTGTCGATATATATTTTTTGTAAACACCGACTTCTACTTTATTTCCCGACATCGGGATCTATTTTGTGTACATAATTGTAATCTATTTCATGTAATTATACAAGTATCTATGCAAATTGTAATATATATCAAAATTGCATATTTTTGTAATTGAAAAAATTGAATGCGATGGAGGAACTGACTTTAGTGTGGTATATTTAGGTGCATTTTGCGTGTACAGGTTTAATTATAATTAAGAACAATAATATTTTAAATAACATTATTTTAAAACAACAACGACGGTTAAACATTAAATCAACGACGGCTAGGCCGTCGCTGTAAGGTAATCTATGCAGCCATGGACTTGATTTTCAACGACTGCTAGAATATAATAGCGACGGTTATTAACATACGTTGAATCAACGAAATCAACGACGGTTAGTAACAGTCGGTGATACACCGACGGTTTAAAATGATCGGTGAAACAACGACCGTTAAACACAGTCGCTGATTAACCGTCTGTTTAAAACAGTCGTTGACGTAGAGTCAACGTCGGTTTTTTGTGACGGTCGCTGATTTTCATTAAACCGTCGTTGATATTTTCACCGGCCTTACGGTCGTTGATTCCAATATTAGCGACCAACGTTACAACGACTGCAGTTTAACGACTGCTAGCCGTCGTTGATTATTTAGCGACGGTTTTTCTTTAATCAACGTCGGCTTTTAGCCGTCGTTGATTACCAATTTTCTTGTAGTGTCTGTTAGATGTAACCATACGAGTAACTCCATTCGTTCATAACAGTAAGCTCATTAGTATCCCCTTTTGTTTATAAAAGTTACCTCACTTATTTATAAGAGTAATCCCTCTTCTATTGTTATGTGCCACCTTAAAATACTATATGAGAAACCTCACTTATTGTTTTGGAGTAACCTCGTTTAATCATACGAGTAACCTCGTTTAATTATATGAGTAACCTCATTTATTCTTATGAGTAAACCTATTTAATCATAAAAGAAACCTCATTTATTCATATCAGTATCCTTAATTAGTCATACAAGTAACCCCAAATGTTCACGAAAGTAACCGCATTTATACATACTAGTAACATATTCGTTCATAAGAGTATATTGATCATTATTTCCTTTTGATATAAAGGTAACCTCATTTGTTTATAAGAATAAACCCTTTTATTGTTAAGAGTAACCTCATTTTAATTAGGGGGTAACCACATTTAATCATACGAGCAACTCATTTAATTATACAACGACCTCATTTAATCATACGAGTAACTCCAATAATTCACAAAAGTAACCCCATTATTTATTCATATGAGTAACCTCAATCATTCAGTTACAAGAGTAAACTGATTAATATCCCCTTTTTATTTAAAAGTAACCTCATTTATTTATAAGTAAGGTCTTGTCATTGTTAAGAGTAACCTCATTCGTCAGAGTAACCACATTTATTCAAACGAGTAAACTCTTTTAATTTATCCATTAGCATTTTAGCTATTAATGCACCCTCTTATTTTTTATGTTTTAAGTGTTGCCTCCGAGGTCATCATTCCATATATATACTGAGAATAGAAGGGTTCAACGGGGCAAAACAAGATGTTTTGGAAGGGTTTGTGCACAAGGGTCAACTTCAAATGGACATTTCTCGCAGCACATGCAACATTTTGGCCGGGAAGATTCAAGTTAGAGATGAAATTTTGGCTCAATAGCTTTCCAACACCTGGTCAAAAGCTCGATTTGGATATATAAAAAAGTGAGATATGACATTTTGAAAATGAGCTGACATGCGCGTGGCCACGCAATGTGGCCGGCTACATAGAAAACGCGCTCAAATATGTACATTAAAATTTGTACTTCCTCCGTTCCATAATAAGTGAAACATAGGGATTGGGCACAAGATTTAATAAACATCACTTTCAAAAGCCAAAAAGTCATAAAATACCCTTTTCATTATCAAAAGGAGGAGAGAGAAAAGCAAACCACACAAGTTTGTGATGGGTACTCTTGTCATTTTGTCACTTTCTTTTTTCCATTTAAGGTATGTTTCACTTATTTTGAAACGTTCTAAAATAGTAAGTGTTTCACTTATTATGGAACAGAGGAAGTATATATTAATTGGTTTTATATTCCACAAATCTTTTTAATGTTGATAACTAATCATCTAAAAAAGAAAGGAATAATACTCCAAAAAGAAGAAGATGACTAAGTAAATAACATTCAACTACAAAAAAGAAATCATTTTTTTGTACTAAAACTAGCCTTTTCTCCATTTTTTTATGTTTTTTTTAAAGTTCAATTATATCAACGGGCAAAGTTAGTCTATAAAAATAAAGGACTAAAATTTCAATAGTTATACTTGTTGTAAGCTTGTAGCCATTGAATGATAATCATCAATTTCTTCAACTTTAGGAGAAAATGAAAGCGAACATTTATTAAATTCTTTATCACTAGTTTGCTCCCTTTTGCTTGGACCTTATGGAGAGAACGAAATTCAAGGATTTTCAGCAACACTTGTTCTTCATTGGCCCAACTTCAAAACGTAGTTCCATTCAAAACTCGGTTCCTTTCCTTACTCAGTGCATGGTTCATGTACCTCAGACCTCAGTAAGTCTCCAATTATTTGATCATAGTTTGGCATTTTGGTTCCCCTTCAATGGTGTTAGTGGTGGCAATTGGGCTGGGCCCGCCTAGCCTAACCAACTTTTGCGCCTAATGGGCTAAATCCACCAAAAGCCAAATCATGCCCGCCTTAAACCTATAAAGGCTTGGGTGGTTTGTGGGCCTGAAACCCATGGCCCTAGCCACGGCAACCTAGCTCAAAGCAGAGAAATAAAAAATTGTTTATGGGCCCACTTAGCCAGCGCGGCCAACACCACCCAGCCCGCTTAAAAAAAAATTGTTTAGCTCACATCCCAAACCATCATCCTAGCCCACCCGCTTCCCTCGCCAGTCCGACTCTAAGTCACCATGCTGAAACCCGATCCACGTTGGCGCACCAGCCCAGTCCGCCCAAATGCCACCAGTAAATGGTGTGGTCCCCCTTCAAACATCCTAAATGAAATATTGAAGGTTCTGTCATCCAAAATCTCTTGCGATTAGTCGTTTGTAGGGTAATAAGGGCGAATGTTGACTGGCACATGGTGGTGAACTCCGAAAACTTGGTCACCTCCCCCCTATTCTAGCATGGGGTAGTGGCCCACAACATAAATGTTTTATTAGATAATTCTTGAATCCTGACAATAGTAAAAAGTTGGTTTTATAATGTTTTTGAGAAAAATCCTCAAAATAAAACACTGACTAGGAGTAATAATTATTGTTCTTCGATCGAAGGTAAAACAAATTCTTCGATCGAAGGTAAAACAAATTCGCAGGCACTATGATATTGTAGGAGAGCCACAATCCTAAAATGCAATATCCGAAAATATTGCTCCCATAAAAGAAGTACTAGGATTTCAGTAAATGAGCTTTAAGCTACCAAACCAATGGCATACATACTATTTTCACCGGATAATGATAAGTTGCGATCAATTAAACTTACCCACAAATTTGACAAGAAACTAAGTATGATAATTATTTTATATTTTCATTATTCACGAGCTAATATAACTATCAAATACAGACAGAGTGTACATACAAACATGTCTTTTTCAAATCATCCCCCCTCCCCAATTCACAATCGTTTGACTAACCCAACTACCCAAACAGCAAGAAATTTAGGAAGACCATTTAAACTGAAAGGGCATCCTTCGGTTGAAATTACCATGTTGCAAGCTAAAATCATCATTTCCCAAGCAACCGGCGTGCACGTTGGTTGGAATCTTTAACTCTATCATTCAAGATTGCAACATCATCATCAACGTGGTTTAATGAATGGTTTTGCCTGAAATGGATACATCAAATCTTATGTCAAAAAGCTTGCCAAACAGTAGCCAGCTACAACAACCAATGGTGAATTCTCGGTATTACGAGAGGGTAGCATTAGCAAGGTTCAAATCTAGGAATACAGAGTAGAAGTTGTAAGGCTTAACGAATGCAAGACTAACCGCTGAATCTCAGATCCCATGTCCTGTGCCATAACCTTCAGCTCGCCTAACAGATCACTCAAATCTGACAAGGCGTCATCTTGCTTCACCTTTTCCACCTGTTAAAAAGAATTAGCAGCAGAAGAAATTAAAAATCCAAATTAAACAAAAATGCGGCATCCATTCCTGTATGAGATGAGATGGTTATGTGATCAGAAATTATGTAATTAATTACTATAAGATATAGTTATGACTTTCATGATTAACTTGCATATTATTGGGTGACTTCCATTAAGATATGGCCCATATGAGTTTACATTTTCCCTTGTATAATTAAAGACCGTCCTGTGCTAGAATTTACCATTGAACATCTAAATTAATTATACAATAGATGCATGATGATCTAAAGTTAGACAAAATGACTTGACGAGATTAAAAGCATTTGATAAAGCGCCCATATATTTTAAAACAGCTAGTAAGCTTTGTTGAACATAGTCAGAAACTCAGAAATACAAACCTCAACTTTTTGCAATGCATTTGTGGGTTCAGGGGGTGGAGTCCTAGACTTTGAGCGCCCATTCTGGGCAGATGTCAATCCCAGCCTCTCCCTCTGTTCCAAATGGCTACCCTTACTCCAAACAGGATCATCTGCTGAGAATGAGATCTGTAAGTGCCAAAGCTATGTTTACAAGCTTAAATATTTTGAAACAAGAGAAAAGACATAAACCTCTCAGCATAATAGGGCCTTTGACTGGAGCAGTCTTCTTTGGCTTCCAAGTCTTAGAAAACAGCCCTCCAAGACTTCCTAAAAGCTTCTCCCCCTACAATCATTGAAAAAAATATTAGTCATGGTTCCATAAAAGAAAAAGGGAAAATCCAGAATACTTGCATGAATATTACAGAAGCAGTCATGCAAATTTCCATATAGTTATACAATTGTATTATATTCTATATATCTAAAAGAGGAGAGAGACCATGACTAATAAGCACTAGCGTCTAATGTGTTGTGTTCATAAACCCTAGATAGAAAAGTGATCATGTTATTCACAATTCAAGGCTCGCTAAACAAACTGATAAATCTCACACCCAACTAAAAAAAAAGTGGCCTGAGTAGAAATCTGACTCGAGGAGGGGCCAAGGAACTGAGAGCATGGCTCTGCAAGCGTGTGTGGGTTGTGAGTATGTCTCCTCGTATTGAGTATTCGAGTGTGTGTATGGAAAAGACAAAACAGTCTCCTCTTAAAAGTTCTTTTTACTCCAGGATCATGTAATTCAGATTTGAAGCCTCATTCTTTTTTAAAGGTAAGGAGAATTCCCTTGCAAGAAGAGGGAGAAATTGGGGATTCTTCTTGCAAGGGGAGAGAATCGATTTGAAGCCTCATTAGCAGCTAGCTCAAGATCAAAATTATTAAAAGGTTAACTATTGGAAACACAACAAAGGTCAGGTGACATTATTCTGAGGATTTATAAATGAGCAATCTTCTGAACTTCTAACTGAAAACAGATACAACGCTATACAACCAGGCGCATTTTGAACAGTAATAGAGTTAATATGCTGCAGTAAACATAGTAAATAAGATCCAGAAGCTACAATTTATAATGATCATATTACTTTAAAAATAGGAGAACCTTCCTACACAAACATTATTCTCATTGGTAAAGACCAAAAAAACATACCCGACTGAGATCATAGTCCATACTGACAGCCTCCTCATGGGTTCTTCTAATCTGTTCACCTTGCTGATGAAGAGTGACTAACGTCTTGGTAGCATCATCTCTTATGCCCTCAGCAATCCTCAAACAATTGTCAACACTCTTTGTTGTGTCCTCAGCTTTGTACGCAGCATAATTTTCCAATTCTTCCACATTTTGATTCTCCACACCACCTGCGTCATAGAAATCGTTCTTGTATTTGTTTCTTTGTGCATAGGTGAAGGAGTACTTCGAGTTAGAGGTGGATGAACTTTCTTCTCTCTTTCGATTATCAATATCATCATCAAAAGGGTTAGTCATGCTAGAATTTGGTAAATTTTTTGGTGGTACAGAAGGAGGTTTTGTAGCGGATCCTTGCTTCGGCTTCCTATCAGACTCATCATCTGAATCAAAAGGGTTAGAGCTCGCATTACTAGGAACTTTCGAGCGAGCAGAGCTAGGCTTAGCAAACCTATGTAACGGCGAGTTCTTTATACCAATCATTGCCAATATTGTATGTTACGTACGAAGGTACTGAATAGAAATGGTCTAGTTTCACAATGAAAATGAGTATTGACTACAATATTTCTGGAAATTATCCCAATCCAAAATTGAAGCAGCACAGCAGCAAACTGCATAAGATGGAATAACCATACAATAAAAAGAAAAATCAATAACTAAAGCTGAATATACAAAACATAAGCATACAATTTACAGAACCAAAGCATGATTCATAACAACCCTAAAATAGTGTAAATATCTATTATTCATTGCATTGGTTATAAAACTTCAAATAATAAGAAAGAAAGAAGATTCAGCAGGAAAGTTTCAACTTAGTCAAGGGAAGGTATAAATGGGGACTTAGGAAGGGGGAAACAATCAAAAAAGGTGGACATAAAAGTATTCCCTTTAACTTCATTTTCAAAATTCTTTGGATTCCATTGACTAATGAAATACCCAACATAACCGTTTAAAGCAAAATTAACAAAGCGCCGAAAATATAAATCTTACAAATCAACACTACAACAACAACAACAACAACAAAGCCTTAGTCCCGAAATGATTTGGGGTCGACTAACATGAACCGTCATACGTAACCATCCATGAAAAGTGAAAAATCTT
This sequence comes from Beta corolliflora, assembly GCA_947648045.1. Lineage (NCBI taxonomy): Eukaryota > Viridiplantae > Streptophyta > Magnoliopsida > Caryophyllales > Amaranthaceae > Beta > Beta corolliflora. The sequence continues at coordinate 69,551 of CANSZD010001206.1, forward strand.
ACATATCAATCAAGGGAACATTAACAATTTCAAATCTGTTGAGAAACTGTACTTACTTTTAAGATCAACTTAGAACACAAAACTTAGTTCCAAATTACAGGGTTTAAATATGGATCAAACAGCTTATTCTTACCAATTAAGCAGCAAACACAGAACAACAATCACCCAAGTATAAGATAAAAAATATATGTGAATCACCCACAAATCCATTGAGTTCGATTTGTAGTTAAATCAAAACACTTCAATCAATCAACAATACCCACAAAAGAAGAATACTTTAATCATTCAGAGAAAGACTAATACGATCTAAATTAAACTTATAGTATATTAGAAAGAGGAGATTAGCAAAAGAGAAAAAAAGAAAAAAATGGGTTTAATTTCGAATTTGAAGTGTTAATAATCAACAGTTAAAACTTAAAAAGTAAATAAATTCGAAGCAAAATACTTAAATGACTTGAAAATGAAGCACTTATACAAATTACAATAGGAAAACAACCAAAAATAATGCAAACAACCAAAGTTAAAAACTTGAATTCTAAAATGCAATACTTGAATAAATCCATCTTTGAACATAAAAACAAGAAAGCATAAAATGGTGAAGAAGATAAAATAAAGGGTAGTACCTGAAACTGAAAAAGCGGGATAATTTGGTGAAAAATTAAGTTTGTTGTTAAGAAAGATAAGGATTATTAAGAAGACTTAATAATGAAGGAGAGAAAGAGAAGAAATGGTCTAGAAGTGGAGGAAGTTAGAAAGAAATTGCCCGTTTTAAAGAACACGGCTTCTCTCTCCTTCTTACGTTGTTGATTTTCTCTCTCTATCTCTAAACCTTCCAACACTTCCAACTTTCTTTTTCAGGTTTTATTTATGAACAACTAAACTATTTTTGTTGAACAAATCAAACATTTGAAGATGGGGGTGGGCGGACTTAAACCCATTCTCTTTTTTATCATTTTGTAATGTCAAATTGGAGCGTGACCAAGACTTTTTTTTTTTTTTTTTTTTTTGAGGGGAAGATTGTTTTTTAAGTTAGGCTCAATTCTTTTGGAGAGAATTAATAAAAATCAAGTTTAGACAAATTCACTTCAGATAAATTTAGTTCATTTCAGTTAATTTCTTCTCACAGTTTTAATTTAAGTTTAGTTCAACTCAATTCACACAAATTAAATTCAGTTCAGTTCAATTAAGAAAAATTAAGTTCAGTTTAGTTTAGTTTAGTCTAGTCCAAAAAAAAACAGAGCCTTACTTACTTTAATATTTCGTTTAGGTTAGCGTTGTGCATGGTTTGAGTGCGCATATGAGGGTGGACCTGTTATTAGCTCGGTCTAGCATGAGAGGCTTTGATGGTGGGTCGTGGCAGCTTCCGAACTCCATTTTGTAATCTTAGCCTGAGCGCGAAACGATTATGATGGACTAACCCGTTGATCTACTCAATTTTAAATCAATAATTATCGGGGAAATGAGTAAGTGCAAGTTGCAACCAATTGCCTCCTTATATGTCCGCCGACTTTTCCTCTCCTCCACAAAAAAAACAGATTTGGCATCTTACTACCATAAGAGGCATGAATGTCGAGACACTAAGTAAGAAAGATAAACTATTCTCTAATAGAGGCATGAATACTTTAATAAATTTATTGATATTAGTTTGTAAAAGTATTGGGTCAGACCGCTTGACGGTCAAACGGCCTATCCTTAATTTCACTCTTTCTCCATCCTCAAGCTTCCTTCTTCTTCAACTCCTCGAACAACCGCAATTGTTGAGGCTTCCTCATAGCAATTCCAAATTCCCGAAGCGAACACCAGTAGCAACCTTAGGTTGAGCTCGTCCACGTTGGACGAAACAATGATGTTTCGCATCAGCGTCGGAACCAGGTGCTGCTCGCCAGCGAGGAGCAACTCCCAGAAATTGTCGATGCCTTCGAGAGCGTAGCGGAGGTTGCTGGTCAGGATAGGATAACGTCAAGGAAGGAAGAGGAGAAGGTGGTGGTTAGCGTGGGGGAGCAGTGGAGGAAGATGCTGGATGAGGGTGTGAATTGGGAGAATGAAAAGTGAGAGGTGGGTGGTTGGTTTGATTATCTAATGCTTGATATTGATAATCTGATTATTTCTATTGAATATCTAATTTTATATACTGAATATCTGAAATAAGATATTCATATATTTGTATCTGGTATTAAATTCTCTACATCAGATAATTAATAGTTATGTCAGATAATTAAAAGTTCATTTCAGCTAATGCAAAGCCTAGATCAGGTAATCAAACTAGTCTATCAGATATTCAAAGTTTAAGATCATATACGCAAAGTTTTCTATTAGATAATCAAATTTTTTATATCAGATTTTCAAAGTTCTCTATCAGATAATCAAACTTATACTCGTCTGACCATAAACGAGTTTAACCCAATAACTTCTCTATTATTTTTTTATTAGGTATGTAAGTTGACTTCTCTTGCATGTAAAAGGGGGAATTGAAAATTCCTCTTGTAAGGGGTGAGATTTGGTCCCGAGACTTATGGAATTAAAGGTTACACCAACATCACTAAAAGATATTTATAAGATTCAGACCTTTGTATAGTTGTACTAATTTAACAACTTCAATACTTCATCACCACACCAGTTAGAAAAGAAATTCCTTTCCTTGAACTTCAATGTAGTAAATAATTATTTGCACACATCATATCGAGAATAATTTTAACTTTGAACACTATCTAGAAAATTATTAAAAGTATATGGCAAATGAAAACTCCCTATTATCCATCCAAAGTGCTTCTTGCTTGCTTATCTCCCTTTTCTCTAATAACAAAATGTTATTGACCATGGATACAAAATGTGTACGCCCTCATCAAAATAAGAATGTGCATGGAACATGATGTTTTAAGTTTTGACTTATCACAATTCACATGCAAAAACAAACATCTAGAATAGAGAATAAAAGTATATATAATACATGAGCTATTCACTTTCCCACGAAATGACCAATTAAATACTAGCATATGGAGTAGTAAATAAATTATATGAAACAACGCGACGTATGAAACCGTTATCCTTCCAAATCCTAATTGTATGCTTATCTGCCATATATTTGAATGTCCATTACAAGTCATAATTAAACAAGTGGGAAAAGGGTTAACTATCTTCGCGTTTATTAAGCTCTTAAAAGGAGAAAGAAGGAAGCGTCCATTTTCGGTCCAATTTTACATGATATTTCTTCTTTATTATAGCATTGTTTTGATGTATCCTTTAGCTTTGTTAGGAGAGGAGGGAATAGAGTAGCTCATGTTTTAGCCAAGGGACTTGATTGTGATGAGATGTTTGTGTGGCTAGAGGAAGTTCCAAACTATATTTTGGAAGTTGTATCTGGTGACATGCCTGATTAATAATATGTTCTCACTTGTTTTGCGTCAAAAAAAAAACAACTTTATAGTTTGTACACATGATAATAAGGTTCATTTTCCCGAATTCACCCATAATATTTTCAAGTAAAACATATATTAAAGATTCAAGTCCTTTTTTTTTTGAAGATTTAAGTCCTTTGCCATTTATCCCTCTGGAATAATCAAATCCCATTCCTTTTTCCTAAGAAATATAGCATGTAATATCAACAGTAATTCTGTCAAGGGACCATCAGCCAGACAGCCACTATAGTCGAAAGCTCGAATCATCCTGCATCTAACCAATAAGTCCGCTCTCATCACAGTTTCCTTCTCTGCAAAGAGATGAAGTCGTAAAATGCAAGGTCCAAAACCATTTTTTGAAGCTTCAATACATTACACTTCAAAACGTTTGAACCAATTGCTTATGGTTTGGGCGAGAACTTTGGTGTCATTCAATGAAGCAGTTTTCAAGCCTTGAGCAATAGCGTCCACAGGCGTGTAGAGGTCACCTACTTGCCATTTTGGATCCTGATCATTTTAATCATCATATATTCAGATACTACAGAAGTGACAAGATTGAGAAGCACCGTATCGTCAGATTCAGTCAGTAGACAGATAAATTCAGCATAAGTTGGCGAGATATATATTTTTACTCTTCTTAAATAAAATTGTATGTGCTCAACTTTCTCAATGTCATTAAAGAGGTACACGTATGACTATAAGGAAAGTGGACTTGTTATAAAACATTACCTGTATGCATGGTGTCAGGTGGTTACCACTTAGTTGGACCTTCTCCAGGGTTCCACCAATAGACATAACACGGGGCCTCATTGTTTCTTCAAGGAGATCTGTCTCGTCAATTGTATCAAAACTGAACTTCACCTGAGATAGCCAACACTCTGATGGAAGGAAGATAACAGAATCATGGTATTAAAGAGAAGATAAACGAGAGAAACATATCATACCAGTAACGTGTGTGGGACACTGTATGAGCCCTTACAACGTTCACGATTTTCTGCAGGTGTAGGCCTGAACTCGGACACTCCCTCTCTAACCTAATAAGATCATATAAAAATTGAAGTATCGGAAATTCAAATTTGGAAATTGGAGTAACAAAATAAGTAAACCTTATCGTTCCGAAATCAACCTTTATAAATGTGAAAAGAAATAAAGTCTAGTTAACCGAAGTGCATGCTCAGATCAACAATACCTCATTAAACACCGAGGGCAATTGATCAACAAACTGAGTGACTGAAGAAAACAACTCAGGATCATTTTGTGATATTACTGCTCCAGCTCCATCTAGTAGCGCTTTCCATGCATCTCCTATGTAATGCAGTATTAATAGAAAGCACACTTAGAATGATCAAGACATTTTTGATAAATAAGCAACTTCAGATGTTAGATTGATTTGTAATTATGACTTCAAGGAACATAATAGAAAATGCTGCAGGAGCAGACTGTATGACATGTTTTTCCACTAGTTTTCCACATACAAGGTTGTAAGATATATATGCAAAAGGCTCCAGTAGTCTAGGATAGTTTCTGAATGTTCTTCAAAATGTTGTAGAAAAGTGAGAAGCACTTCCATTTCGAAAATCATTTAGCTGTTACATTTCAACTTGAAGAATGACACAATTTATTGCAGGTTTTGCACTCAAACAGCATGGTCAACACATAAATATGAGCAATATTAGGTTATTTTATCGGTTTTTTCACCAGGTACCCCTGTGGTTTTTCAAAATTCATGGGGTACCCCTATTTTTAAAAAATGCACTGCGTTACACTTCTTGTTTCAAACAAATGTATGAAATGCCCTTAATTACTAACGGTGTCAAGTTTCCGTTAGCTTTATTAACCATTTTGCCATTGTTAACCCCTAACCCTAAATCCTAAACCCCCTAAACCCTAAACCCTAAACCCTAAACCCTAATCCTAACCCTAACCCCCCACCACCTCACCACCCCAGTCCTCCTCCCCACCACCCCAGCAGCCCCCTCCCCTCCCCCCCCCCCACCCCCACCCCCGTAGCCCTGCAACAGACCTCCTCCCCCCACCCCTTGCAGCAGCCCCCCTCCCCACCCCCACACCCCGCAGCAGTACATAGCAGAACCCCCTCCCCTCGCAGCACACAACAGAACCCCCTCCCCCACCCCCTCGTCGATTTCCTCCCTCACCCCCTCCCTCTAGCTTATCTCTCCTCCTCAACCACCAACCATGACCCATCCTCAACCGCACACGGTTTCCCCTTCTCTCCCTTCGCACAAGCAACCACCCGGGGTGGTGGGAAATTCGCACAAGCAACCGCATACAACACACGAAAATCGATGGGGTTGGGGGAAATTCGAAGGAAATCGACGGGGGAGGAGGGAATTGAAGGAAATCGATGGGGGTGGGGGGAAATTGACGGAAATCGAACTGGGGGGGGGAAATCGACGGGGGTGGGGGAAATCGTCGAAAATCGACGGGGGGGGGGGGGAGGGGGTCGGGGGGGGGGGAGGGTGGGTGCTGCGGGGGGTGGGGAGGGGAGGGGTGCTGCGGGGGTGGAGGGAAGGACGACTGCTGCGAGGGGTGGGGTAGGGGAGGGGAGGGGTATTGCGGGGGGTGGTTGGTGGGTGGGTGGGGTGGGGGAGGGGTGGGGTTAGAGTAGGGTTATAAGTTAGGGTTTAGTTAGTTAATTAGGGATAGGGGTGAATTAGGGTTAATGACTAACGGAAACTTAACACCGTTAGTCATTAAGGGCATTTCGTACATTTGTTTGAAACAGTAAGGGTACCTGGTGCATTTTTTTAAAAATAGGGGTACCCCATGAATTTTGAAAAACCAGGGGTACCTGGTGAAAAAACCGTTATTTTATCTTTCTTGGGGGAAAAGCAACATATATGTTGCCTAATCACATGATGCTAGCATTGAATCTAGATTCTAGCGCATGACCATAGAGAAGAGAAGTAAGTGGAACAAGTGCTCATTTAACTAAGTAGAACTTTATAGATTCAGTAGTAATTAACTGTACAAGTACAGTTCAAAAGCGGTTTAAAATTCACGACAGTAGTATTGAATACGAATCCTAGCACTCTGCATTTACTGTCATTGATGACCAGAGCCTACGAGAGAGAAACTGATTATTAAAGTATAAAACAACACATAAGTTGAACTAGAATGTTTCTAACTTTTATAAAAAAATTAAGAACCCATCTGAAGACTACAAATGAAACATACTAAAATACAATGGAACTCAGTAATGATTAGAATACTACCTGATACACTGCTTGCCATTGAATATACTGGAGTTGTTTCCACCATTGGGATAACCTGACTAAGCAAAGGCCCCAGCTGCAGAAAATGTTCCAGACCACAATTACCATCTAGAAAAGAAAGCTGATATTTTCGAATACAGAAGGTTAAAAGCTAATGATCCAAGGAGCTGACCCAGATTCCTAATATTGCCCAACTAAACCACGCAACAGTACCCCAAACATAAAAGGACAATCAAATACAGGTCCACAAAAGTTCAAAAGAGGCAGGAATCTCGGTGTCCATGGATAACAAATAAAACAGACATCCACACATGACCTTGGTATTAGTTTGTCACTAAGCCCATGTTTGGTTGGACATTTCTAAGGGCTGGAAACGGAATCAACTAAGCATATCCGTTACTTTTTGTTTGGTTTGGATAGTAGGGTAACCGTTACCCTTACCTGAGGGTAACAGAAACCCCTAAAACATTACCCTCCCCATTTGAGCGGTAACAAACTTCCGGATTCACATTACGTTCTCGCGACCCTTCTCTCTCGCGACATCTCTCTCAAGCGCCTCTCTCTCATCGTTCATTTTTCACTTCAAAAACAATTTATTTCATTCAATTTTGCAAAGTCAAGTTTTCTCCTATCATAGTTTGATCTCTGTTTTTTTCCTTCTGCAAATTAGACCCTCTTCTTCCTTTCGATCTTTTTTCCTGATTTTTCAGATCAGTTTCTTGCAATTTTTGACCCTTTTTTTCTTGATTTCAATCTTGATTGTTGTTTTCTAGGCCAAATCTTTGGATTTTGATCCTTATTAATTCAATCACTTGATAATTGCAATTTTTCTGATTTTTATTCTGTGGGGTTTTTTATATAATTGGGTTTTGGGTGTTCTTATACTGTTTTTTTTTTTCAGATATTGTAATTGATCAATTTATAAATTTTCTTAATCTTTTCTGCAATTTGAATTAGTTGGGTTTTGGATGATATTTTTTATGTCGAAATAATATTCCAAATTTATTTTGGGGAACTTCCTGTGCTTAATTTGATGAAGAGCTCAACAATGGTGGAGATATTTGCACGTATGATGTGATCATGTGGCCTATGAGCTTTTGTATAGTGTGATCACACAAAAACTTAGAGAAAATATCAAAAACTAATGTGCTAAACTTTGGCTGTTCTCCTCAATTGATTCCATTAGCTAGTTGAACCAAACACTTGATAAAGGTAACCCTTACTATTACCATTCCTCTCCTCATTTGATTCCAATCCCTTTCCATTCCGACAAGTTGAACCAAACGCCCCCTAAATCAATTAGAAGCTACCTCAACTGAATTTAAATGAAAAAATAGCTGAAGGAAACAGAACACCACAACCAATTCATCATTTCACATGCTGTTTTGCGTTGTCACAAGCTATTTACTTGGACTCTTCATTTTACCTCAAGTACCCGTGTCGAATCCTTGATACTTTGACATAGGTATAGACATTTCGACACTATTTTGGGCCAAAGTTGTGACTTTCATAAAATTGCGAAGTCGAACACTTGGACACATACACACCCGACACAAGTACCCGAGTCCGAGGAACATAGGTCAGAAGTCACGACTCATAAGCACTGATTCACAAGTTTCCCATTCACAATGATCATCAACGAAATCACAACATAGTGACAAGCAAAACAAAAATGAGAAGTAAGAAAGAAGCAGTTCAGACCTTCAACACATCAACATATTTTCGGAGTATCTAATAGGCTTGACGGTAATGATTATGCCACACAGGAGAATCCCATTTCATATTTTAGGTTTGCTGTTTATGGATGTGAATGTGATAAATTGCATCAGCATCAAATGTTATTTGTAGCTCAAAAGCCTGCTGGTGATGCAGGTGCAGCAAGCAGCATTCTATTCACAGTGAACTACTGCTCTAGAAGAGATCAAAAATAGGAAATATGATATTTTCCTTTCAATAAGTCAAGAATCCACTTTAGTTGGAACAATCGACTGACATGACCCCAGCAGAAACCAATCAAAGCATGTGAAGCAGCTTAATTTAAAGACCTATGGAATGAGTCAAGTCTACAACTTTTTGACTTAAAAGTTATTTGCATAGATTATACTGTGGAGACACCAGAGAACTCCTTATACGTATATGTTCAGAGCTCTGAAAACTCAGAGGTACATCCGCAAGAGTAGCTCACAGTTCCTATAAATAAGTTGGATTGAAGCACAAGCACATCTAACTGATTAGCAACTTTTTTCTCTTACTCTAAGAATAACTCCACCTCAACATAAATAAAAGGGGAAACTAGAAATAATTCAATTGGATTTAAAAATTCAAATGATGATGATAATTGACACCAAAATATGAGTAAAGGCATAATTAGTACCTGTTCAAAGTATGGCACTGCCTCGGTTGCTGACCGGTTGTTGAATGAAACTATGGCATTAGCCTTCCACAAGAGACATATTCTTCGTCACATAGTGCAGATCGCCAAAGTTAATATAACTAATAATTGACAGTCTTCATTCTACTATATGCTATAAGTCTGTGAAATTAAAATTTCGGCTTAAATATGCCGACTTCTAGTAAACAATTAAAGGAGACGAAATAAACCTTTGGTATTTTGTCAAAGAAGTAGCTCGCTGTCAGCACCTGAAGGAGTGCTCCATTGCTGCAGGAAAATCAAACAAAGCAAGTAATCAATGGAAAATAATAGTCTTTGCTGTTCATGGCAAGTTAAATCTACCACAACTCCAACAATGTGGTCCACATTTTTCAGCATTGCTGTGAAAACAAACATAGCATTAAAATCTAGCAAGTAACTTATTCAATCTTCTCCTTGTCTCCAATAGGTAAAAAAATAATACTGATTATTGAAGATATCATAGCACATAGCATCCAACTCCAATGGTAAAAGCAAAAAGCTGATACAATAATTCAACTAGATCCGCAGTACTGTCAATCGGACAGGTTATATGACTCCATTCTATATTACTGAAACAGTATACACAACATAATCCAAAAGACGAATGCGAACAGAATGCTATAGAATTGCACCACATTCACCAAACTTTGCAACCAGATTTGGCAAAATCAATCAACAAAGCATGACGATAGATGAAGCACTGAAAAGAGTAACCTACCTGTGGCCAACAGAGAAAATAGGAAGGCCAACGAGCTGGGAAGCATCGAGTTTCGCATCAGATAACCCAGAAGTGAGAAGGATATCCAAGCAGGCATTAAACCTCTCATAAACCTGCCTAGCTGCATCTTCATGATTGAATGTCACATTATAAGGAACTAGCACAACGAGATATCCTTCCTTTGCCAATAGCTCTATTAGATAGCTGAAATAAAAGAACAAAAGAACACCATAAAGAACACTAATTGTCAGTATCTAAGTCCATAATTCTAGGACCCAAATTCTTAGTCTACACACATGTATAAATCAAGCAAGAACCTTTAATAGACCTAACATAGTAGCAACTTCATGAATAACTTTCACATTGATAAAACAAGATAATATATTCATCCTTGAAATAAAAATAGCTCAACTAAACAGCTGAAATTAAGGGAGAACCTCACAAATCTTCAAAAACTTCCATCTTAAAACCAATTGGTAATAGGCGGAGTAGCCCACAAGGATAGGACTCTCCATGTGGGTTTTCCTCTTAACAAAAAAACCCACATAAACAAGAAATAAGCAATCATATACAACAAGAACACAGTAAAGCTAACAACTTTCATTATTTTTTCCAAATTACTGACTCAAACTCCTCAAACCCAATTAGCCAAACAACCAAATCCACTTCTCCAAATAAATTTTATTTGAAAATCAAAATTTCTCAAATTCTTCAAATTAAAGAAAGACAAACCTGTAAGTGACATGAGAAACTTTGCCAATAAAAGCTCCACCAAGGAACTTAATAATGGCACGAGGTTTCCTGAAATTTGGTGGAGGAATTACCAAACAAGTATCCACAACAATCTGCCCATTTTTCTTATCAAAATTACCAAAAGAAGATGAAGAAGAAGAGTTTTTGGGTCTAAAATTGCTATTGCTACGTCTCTCAAAAAACCCACCACTAGAAACCATCTTTGGAGCAGAAAATTTGTGGGGTTGATAATTTGGGCACCATTTCCATGATGGTGTGATTGATGATTTCTTTGAGATTGTGAATAATGGGGATAATATTGATTTTGAGGGACAGATTATTGTTGTCATTGATGGGATTGTGTTTGTTCTTGGAGTTTGATTAATCAAAAAAAAATTCTGCCAAAATTTTACTGATGTAATTGGTTAACACTTAACTGAATGAATGGGTGCGACTGATCAAGTGATTTAGAGTTATTGTTGTAAAAAAGACACGATGAGCACCTTAAAACCACTGAGCGTCTCATATGGTTAGATGGTGACAGTTAAATCCAATGTGGGTAAGTCTCAAGTTACCGTTCCAAAGCAAACAATAGAGGGGAAAATGAAGAATAAAAAGATGGATTTTTTAATGTTAGAATCTTAAGAAGTAATATACAAGTAAAAGGTGGGGTGGCTAGGCAAGTAGTTGTGGAGGGAAGAAGAGGGGGGAAAATTTTGGATCGAGGATTATTCCCATCAAAAAATCCTAAAAAGATTTCTAAGTTAGAACTTAGAAGTAATATACAAGTAAAATCCACAAGTTGTGTGAATTTTGGATCGAATAATTTTTTTTTTTAAGAGGAAGATAAGTTTGAACTCTACTTTGTTATAAGACTCGTAAGGACTTAAAATGACTTTATGGGGAGATTTTATACAAAGGCTGTTTTTATTGTTGTTATGTGAAAAGCTTGTGTCTATACAACTGAAGCAAAGAGTGCTTATATAGAGCTTCAGATAAGGCAAAGGAATCACGTTTCCTTTTCCTTTTTCTAAAGCAAAAGTAGATAAAGACTTCTCTTTTCTAAAAGAGCAGTCGAAAAATAAAGATGCTTAAAGTAAAAGCACATGGTTTAAAAAGAGGTAATGACTCATCACCTTTACAAAAAGTAACTTCTACTAAAGACAAAATTAAGGCGGCTGTGGGTTCTTTGTTTCATCTGCTGCTGCTAGTCATGTAGATCTCTTCCCTGAATCATTTCTTCAATTAGGGAAGTATCGCCATGATCTTCATCGTTATCTTCCTCCATAGTGAAGACTTTTGTATCGTTAATATTATAACCATGAAACGGGATATTGATCTTAAAACTTTCTGGTCCCCAAATCTTAAAGGTTTTGCCTTCCGCTAGAAAGTTCATTGCAATAGCTCCTCCCTGTCTATGATTAGGAGGTCTTATCATTAATTCTCTGTAGAAAACTTCATTTTCTACGAATTTAAAATTACTTCAGAAAAAATAGAGCAAGTAGAAGCCCTATTACACGAAGTAAAAAAGATTATATTAAGTTAATGACTAACAGAAACAACAATAGTAGATATTCAGAAGCAGTTGATAAAGCTAAGAAATTAGTAGCAATCCCATCAGAATACCAAACTTATTGGCCTCAAGCCAAAACAGATCAAATTCAAATTTACTTAAATATTTTAGTGGAGTTATCACTAGAACAATCTCAACAAATCACAGAACTTAAAGACCAGCTTAGAGAAATAAAAGGACAAACATCCTCGTCAGACGAAGATAGTTTAATTAAAGCCTTTAGTAAACTAAGCGTATCACCAAACGGTATAATTAAAAAGACCAAACCGGTCACCGAGTACAAATACTTTGTACCAAAACCTGTTAAAAATTGAATAGATTTCCAGGAATAAGTAGAACACTCAGTATACCTAGAACTACTACTAATGAAGAAGTTAGCACAAACAAAAGTCTGAATCCTTTTTCCAGATTATTAAAAAAGAAAGAACCAATAGTTCAGGTAGAAGAACTTATTCATATAGAACAAAGTTTAGCAACTTTTTAAAATAATAGAATACAGTTACTAGAGCCAAAGACTTTATACAAACAAGGACCATGGGAAAAAATAAAGGACAGTTCCACTAAAGTATTTATAACTTATAGAGAAGATGTCCTTAGTGTAATTAATGGATCAGAATCATTAGAACTAGTATCACCACAAACTATAAGGCAACTCAAAACAAACCAGGAATATTTCCACCTTGGACTTGTAGTTATAGGAGTCAAGGGCTTAATCAGATTAGAAACAGGAACCAAAGCATTATTATTATTAGTAGATAATAGCTGGACTAAAGATCCAGAAAAAGCTATTTTATCAGGGATGGAAGTAGACTTTTCATCCAATAGAGGACTTTTTTATTGCACACCAGATCTTTTAAAATCCATTAAGGATGTTCAGAGTCTAAGCATAATTATAAAAACCAGAGGTTTTGATGGATATGAAGGAGATAATCTGTCAGTAACTATAGGAACTATAGCAAAGCTTAGTAAATCAACAGTTACTAATTATAAGCTACAGACAGAAAAATTAGTAAAAAGCTATCACGTCAAAAGGAATCAAAATGATAGAACCAACAATAATAGATAAAGAGATTTTAGCAGGAGAAGAAAGGAAAATCTCTGATCTCTTTAAAAATAAAGAAAACACTCTAGTACCACAAAGTAGTTATATGTACAAAGACCAAAAAGGGAGAGTCTCAGTTAGATTCGATGAATTTGAAAATAGACTAGACCTTGAAGAAGACGTAGAAGAAGAAACTGAGTATAGTTTAGCCAATTTAGAAGAAGACAGTAACTTAAGTCTAGCAAGTTTAGAAAGGTTTGAAAAAGTATCAAACGAATTAAGAGAAATTAGGACCAAGATAGCAGTAGCCAAAGAAGAGAAAGAAAGAATAAGTGAAAGATTAAATTATGTCATATTGGCAGGATGTCATAGAACAACTATTACAAGGCTTTTTGTCAAAGAAGGAAATAAAATAAGAGAGATAGCAGATTTAGAAAAGCAATTAGACGAAAAGACTAGTGAAATAGCTTTATTCAACGAAGTCGATCCCCCACTTTTTGATCAAAGTGAGGATGAAGAAGAAATAGAAACCCTAGAAATAGACTATATATCTCGAATAAATGAAGAATTTCAGGAAAGAGAAGAAGTTATGATCAGTCAAATACAAACTAAATCAAAAGAAGAAATCTTTAGCAAAGACTTCCAGACTTGTAATATTACAGAAGTATTAGATGACATTACCATAGAACTAATGAATGATTTAGGAATGACATTTCATGAGGCAAATGAAGAACTACAAAAGAAGTATTGTCTAGAAAAAGTAGACCTTATAAAAAAGGGAAAACTAGGAATAGACAGTATACATAGAAAAACACCAAATGAGACAACCCTAATGGCAGATAGTGAGATGGGAGATAATTCCTTAATATGGACACCATCAACAGAGTATACCACAGGACCAACAGACAGATTACTATGGAAAACCTCTAGAGAATATAACCCAGATTACAAAAACACGAAAACTTATGGAAAACCATACCAAAACATACCATACAATCCAAGATTACTAAATTTAGAATATGTAACACCTCAGCAATATGGCAGCTTGATACAAAACTGGGAACAACTAGTCATACAAAAATGGGCAAAGCTTGCCAACAAGGAAGAAACAAATATGTTTGCTTATTTAGAAACTTTTTTAGGAGAAACAGCCTATGGTTTATATATGGCCTACAAGACCAAATATCCTCAGAAGATTAATGACATTAAAGCAATGGGAGGAAATCCCAACAACTTTACTAACCTAATCAAGCTAATAGTAATAGGAACAAGTCCTAATACCGATACAACCTTTCAACAGGATCAGGCCATTAGAAATCTTGAACAATTAACTATTTCTAATTTCGACTATATAAATGAATATTCAAGAGAATTTATGAGAAACATAGCATTAATAAACAAAGCTCTAGATGATTCACTAGCTAACAAGTATTTCCAGAAGTTACCAGGTACATTAGGAAAACAAATCCATGATACATGGACAGCAAATTTTGGACAATTTACAGACCTAGGCATAAGACCTAGAGTAGCATATACTTTTAGATATCTACAAGAAAAATGTACAGAAGAAATGGCTAACCAAGAAGTTAAATGCCAATCTTATGCTTTCTGTCGAAGAGCAATTTTCACACCACAAAATTATGGATACAAACCTAAATATAAAAAATATTTTAGAAAATCCAAATGGTACCAAAAGGGCAGAAAACCACAAAAGGGACATCATTTTAGTAAACCTAAAAATAGAAATTGCGCATGTTTTATATAGATGCCCAAAGAAAAATAAAAATACAGAAAAAGCCTATGTAGTAGAAGAAGCAGAATAGCTAGGAATAGATAATTTACAAGATGCAGAAACTGATGACGAATCGGTATATTGTTTTATAGAAGAAGACGAAATTATAATAGAATATCTTATGACTAATGAAGAATGTGAACATACTTGGATCAACAGAAAAGAAATGGAAGACAGACCATGTTACTTATGTAAATGGTATCCGGCCATTCAACATAGATTTCAATGTAGCTCATGTTTCATAGAAGCCTGTAGGTTTTGTTTAGAAAAACCTATAGAAGAAGAACCACCAAAAATCATACTAGATATACCAGAAACAAGTGATACTAAACTTATAACTAGAGTTGAGTTATTAGAAGAACAAAACTTAGAAATCCTGAAAAGACTCAGATTGCTCGAAGAAAAGGAGCTTAAAAAACCCATATAGAAACAGTAGAAATAGAACACACGTTACAAAATATAGAAGAAGTTTACTTGACTAAAACACCTGTTTATAGTAGTCAAGGCTTACAAGTAGCCTGCAAAATATGGTTTGATAATCAAAATCATATAGAGTTATATGCTATAGTAGATACAGGATGTACAAAGAGTCAAATAACTCATAAGTTAGTACCAGAACAGTTTAAAATAAAACATAAAGATATAATTACAACCATTTTGGCAGATGGAAAAACAACAAAAATCGACTATTATACAAAACCGTTAGCCATCCAATTTAGAAACTTTGCAGGAGGATATAGCCAGTGTTACGATATTCCTCAGGTTAATATTTCCCCTACCTATAATGAACGAGTACAATTTTTATTAGGCTTAAACTTCATCACATCCCAACAAGGAAGTATAACCATTACCCAGAATAGCATAACTATTAGCAAAAATATCTACCATATCCCTACCCGTTATTATCAGCAAAAATCAGAATTACTGCGAAAGCGTGGTGGACCAGGTAATAAAGAATTAGATTTTCTAGGAGAAGAAAGTCAACAACAGCCAGAAAATGAAGCTCTAATTACTTTTCAACAGGAAGAATTTCGAGATCTTGAGAAAGGAATAACACACAATAAATTACCCCTTTATCCTATAGTTCAGAAACTTAGGAAACAAGGGTTAATTGCCAATGACATTAGCAAATGTAGGGTTAAATACAAAATAGACCAAAAAATACGTAATCCTGATATCACTATAACTACAGCCAACATAGACTATTCCCCCAAAGAGAAGGAGGAATTTAAAAAACAGATTACTGAACTTTTAGAAGCAGTACTCATTCAAAAATCCTATAGTCCCCACAGAAGTGCAGCCTTTTTAGTACAAAATCATAGTGAATTAAAACGAGGAAAAGCTAGAATAGTTTACAACTACAAAAGATTAAATGACAACATAATATATAGATGATGGGTATTGTATTCCTAATAAAGACACCATCATAAACTTAATACAAGACAAATCTATCTTTAGCAAATTCGATTTAAAATCAGGATACAATCAATTACAATTAGCCGATAGCTTCAAACCATGGACTGCTTTTATCTGCAGCGAAGGACATTTCCAATGTAATGTCCTTTCTTTTGGATTAAAGAATGCCCTAGCAATCTTTCAAAGATTTATGGACAGTTTATTTGGAAAACTTAATTTCTGTTTAGTTTACATTGACGATATCTTGGTTGCTTCCAAGACTTTGCAGGAACATACCAAGCATTTGGCAGAAGTTTTTCAGATAATTGAACACAATGGCATAGTTGTGGCAGACTAAAAAATGGAATTATTTAAGAAAGATATCCAATTTTTGGGATTAGAAATAGGAAATGGGAAGATTAAGCTACAAGATCATATAACTAAAAAATTGCTAGAATTTCCAGATAAAATGGAAGATAAGAAACAGCTTCAAGCCTTTCTATGACTTTTAAATTATGCTAGAAAATTTATTCCTAATTTATCTAAGTAAGTCGGACCTTTATATGGTAAAATTTCAAAAAATGGTCAAAAATATTTGGAAAAATTGGCGCGAACAGCACCAACTATTGGTTTGGTGCACAAAACAGCACAAACTAAACAAGGTGTGATGTACAACACGAACTTTATAGCATGAGTGCATGAATCAACATAAACAATGATTTTGGTGTGGTTCCACAACACAAACTTTAAGGCTTGGGTAAACGAATCTAAGGCTAATATCGTCATGTATGTTGATTTCCGCAACCCAAACCGTTTTTTCGCGGTTTAAAAATGGCGGTGTGGGTTATGATTTCAAGCAAACCGGGTTTGCGGTTTGGGTTGGGTTTTAATTTTTGTAAACCGAAACCACACCGTAAACCGCAACTTTATATGATTTTTTTAAAAAAATTATCTATTTTGATTTTTTTAAAATACACTTAACAAGGAGGCATACAAGTATACAAAAAAAGAAGTTTGAGGTAAAGAACTTGGACACTTTTGATAAATTATTATTTATGTTTGATTATGAAGTCAACTTCATATTTATTTGGACTCTTTATATTCGTTAACAATTTTTTTTTTTTACTCTTAAATTAAAAAATTAATGTCGCGGAGGAAAAAATGGTTAAACCGCAAACCAAACCGCACCAAACCGTTTGTGGTTTGGGTTGGTTTGGAAAAAAGTGGTGCGGTTTGGGTTGGGAAAATGTCAAACCGTATATTTGCGGTTTGGGTTGGGTTACATCCCAAACCGCACCAACCCAAACCGCGAACACCCCTACTCGCACCTATGTCATAAAGTTTGTGTTGTGCATCACACCTCGTTTAGTTCGTGCTGTTTTGTGCACCAAACCAATAGTTGGTGTTGTTCACGCTAATTTTTCCAAAATATTTTAATAAAAAGGATATAGCTCTAGTCCAAACTATCAAAGAAAAAGTTAAAGTTTTACAACCCTTAGAGTTGCCCTTAACAACAGATTATATAATTATAGAAACAGATGGAAGTAAAGAGGGATGGGGAGCAGTTCTCATCACTAAACCTTCCAAGTATTCTAACAAAGCTACAGAAAAATTAGCAGAATATGCCAGTGGAAATTTTAGACCAAGTACAAATTGGACCTCTATTGATTATGAAATACAGGCAGTTATTAATGCCCTAGAAAAATTTAAAATACACTTAGACAGAGAAATCACAGTAAGAACAGACTGTGAAGCTATAGTTAAATTTATTAAGAATGAAAATAGCAAAAAGGTTAACAATAAAAGATGGATTAATTTCCAAGATTTAATATTAGGAAAAGGGTACAA
The DNA here is from genome assembly GCA_947648045.1 of Beta corolliflora. NCBI lineage: Eukaryota > Viridiplantae > Streptophyta > Magnoliopsida > Caryophyllales > Amaranthaceae > Beta > Beta corolliflora. The sequence goes on from CANSZD010001206.1 coordinate 87,695, forward strand.
AATAGCCATTGAACATATTAAAGGACAAAATAATAATTTAGCTGACTGTTTATCCCGTGTTCTTGACAGATATTGTAAGAAACACAACGAAAGATGAACAGCACAGAATCCAGTAGCAATACAGTTCCTAAGGTCGAAGAATTCACCTTTGGAAAATTTAAACTCTACAGCAAACCAACAGGAGGATTCAATCCCCTAAGAGGAATAGAGCTAGATAAATCTCAACAGGCCCTATGTAACAACATATGGGAATTAAAAACAGATCCTATAGCAAGCAAGCACAAGTTATTAATCCTAAATTGTCTTGCTTTCTATTTTTCAAAAATTTTGGAAAAACCTCTCTCCAAAAATTTTAGTTTTTATGTCATCATACATGGTCAGAGAACAGGAATGTTCAGATCATGGCATGAGGTACAACTTTTAACAAAAGACTTTAGAAAACCTATTTTTCGAGGCTTTCACTCTTTTGGTGAAGCCGCAGACTTTGCCAAAGCTCATTTGGGTATAAATTTTTATATACAGCCTGAGATTTTAACTCAGATAGACACAGGCTCTGAGTCAAAACTGTGCTTAGAAAGACCATTGAATTCAAGAGCAATGGCATTACAGCAGAAAATTTCTGAAAATAGAAATAGTCTGTTACATGAAAAAGAAGAAAAAATTACTTTTCTCCAAAGCGAATTCTCTGACCTACACAGCAAATTTGAATACCAACAGCAGACTATAAGTCTGATTTCTAAACACAATCAAAATATCCTCCAAACAAATCAAAGCCTAACCATTGAGCTAGAAGCCAAAAACACAGAAGTAGCCTACCTAAAAGATATTGTAGAAGCTTTCAAAAACACTCTCAAACCAAGCCACATAAACCTCACTTATGAACCGCTTATGGTAAGCTTAAAAAGACCACAAATCAACCTTAAATCCCTTATTTCAAAATTTTCCAGAAGCAGAACTTATCATAGAATAAAAGTGTACTGAGGGCTTTATCCAGAAACTCATTAGATTACGGAAAAAACTTAGTGCCATTCATCATTTAACGCAAGACGGAGCTTTACCAGGCAACAAAGTCTGGCAAGATTTGTTAAATTATAGTCTTCCTAGTTTTGAAGGAAGAAGTACCGTTGAGACAGGCCTTTTCAAAATTCACATCGATGTCAGACGAACTCATCGATGTCGTTCTGAGATTATTGAATTCTATGACTATGGTATGTTAAGCAGCATAACTTTAGATCATCCAGAACAAATCCCTGATGGTTTTGGATTGAAGTTCGAGACATGTGTTAAGAAATATCTTCACTATCGTAATAATCAAGAATTAATAATAGAGTTCAACAATAAGATCCCAGTTACAAATGGACTACTAGAAGAACCAGCACTTCATTACATCTACATGGATCCACTTAGGAAGCTTGACGAATTTCCACCAAGTAATTTTAAATTCGTAGAAAATGAAGTTTTCTACAGAGAATTAATGATAAGACCTCCTAATCATAGACAGGGAGGAGCTATTGCAATGAACTTTCTAGCGGAAGGCAAAACCTTTAAGATTTGGGGACCATAAAGTTTTAAGATCAATATCCCGTTTCATGGTTATAATATTAACGATACAGAAGTCTTCACTATGGAGGAAGATAACGATTAAGATCATGGCGATACTTCCCTAATTGAAGAAATGCTTCAGGGAAGAGATCTACATGACTAGCAGCAGCAGATGAAACAAAGGACCCACAACCGCCTTAGTTTTGTCTTTAATATAAGTTAATTTTTCTAAAGGTGATGAGTCATTACCTCTTTTTAAACCATGTGCTTTTACTTTAAGCATCTTTATTTTTCGACCGCTCTTTTAGAAAAGAGAAGTCTTTATCTACTTTTGCTTTAGAAAAAGGAAAAGGAAACGTGATTCCTTTGCCTTATCTGAAGCTCTATATAAGCACTCTTTGCTTCAGTTGTATAGACACAAGCTTTTCACATAACAACAATAAAAACAGCCTTTGTATAAAATCTCCCCATGAAGTCGTTTTAAGTCCTTACGAGTCTTATAGCAAAGTAGAGTTCAAACTTATCTTCCTCTTAAAAAAAAAAAAATCGATCCAAAATTCACACAACTTGTGGATTTTTATCTCCGGATTACCAAAACACTCTAAACTTAGAGAAGTACGGAATATATATGAATTTCGATTAATTTTATTTTATAGGAGAAAGGCTAGATATCTAATTGTTAAATTTCTATATGTGAAATAGAGAAATTGTTAGACCCCACTTCAATAGAAATTACAAAACTATCCCGCACATTCATATTTTAAAATTTAGATATCTAACCTTTCTCGTTCAATAGATGGTTGTAGAGTCATGGTTGTACATTATTTATTTATTGTAAAGATTACTTTTTCGTGGTCATTATTTAAAATATTCACCAAGCTCAAGTATGGTCAAAGCAATTATATCAACAGATAAAAGTAACTTATCATTTTCTTAGGTTTAGATAAAAGAAATCAAAATCTGCTTTGACAATTATTAATAGTACTCTTTAGAAATAGCAAAATCTTATTTATATAATATTAACATTGAATATCCTGAAAAATAGAATCAAGGATGTATTTTTCATATGTTCCCTGTTTCCTTCAGTCCTTCCCCCACCCCCACCCCCACCTAAAAGCAAAGTGTTGCAGCAGCTGATGGTGCTGCAGTCAAGGAACTCGGTGGGAACGTAGTGGTGCAACAGTTATGAAGCGAGGAATATCGTTGGTGATTGAGGAAAAGAGAAAGACATGTTCATCTTCAAGACTTCAACTATCATGTTATGATATTATATATTTTGCACTTGCTCTTTTTTTCTATACAAGTGACAAGTTTCGAAGTGTTGCAAATTGGGCTTTGTGTACTTCTAAAATATGCTCAATATCCTTTTTGCACATGCTGGTGGTGCAAAGACAAACACCTTATGGAAGACAAATGGTTATCTTATCACACCCATCATCAAAAAAAGCAAGAACTATGAAAAAAGATAAATCATCATCTACCTGAGAACATCCTATTGTTAAGACTTTAGAGTACATAGAGAGATCATAAAAATCTATCGTATAATTTTGAAGGAACTATATTAGATATATATATATATATATACTTCCGTTGTTTCTTTGTAGTTGCAATATTTTGACTTTCACACATGCCGATATACAACTTTGACCATTAATACCTCTAATTATTAATTTGTGAAAATTATAAAAAGTGGAAATATTGTAAATATATATTAACATAAATCTAATAACATCTTACATGCTACTCCCTCCGTCCCAAAATATAATTCCTATTTCCATTTTGGGTGTCCCAAAATACAGTTCTTATTTCTATATTTAGTTCCACATTTTTCCGTAATTTGCCTAGAAAAACTGTATCACCATCATTTATTTGCTTCTTGAAATTAGTTTTTTGCTTTGTTTATTCAACCCAAGTGTTACAATTGATGCTCTTTCACCAATTATTCTTCATTCTCTCTCCTAAAATCATTTTTTCTCATACAACATTTATTTAAATAAATAAAAAATCTTTACTATCACTCTTAGATTCTACTTATTACCTTAATTCCCGTGAAAAAATAGAACCAGGAACTATATTTTGGGACGGAGGGAGTAATTGGTAAAACTTCTATTATATATTAGTTCCAAAATTACCGGTCAAAGTAAGTAGCATACGAATAGTCTGAAAGTCAAAACGTTACTATTATTAAAAAATGCAATTAGCTCCAGAGTTGTCTCTGGCCCCTGACTCTCCAACTATGGTCAAAGGAGATATTGGTCTGCCATTGAAGCAGAGGTATATTGAAGATGGATAGTCCAGCATAATCCGTGTATACAGCCACAAAGTTTTGATCAGTTTGCACCATGTACCCAACCCCAATACCAAAATGGAGAATGTGTGAATCAGGGAGGGATCCTGGTATATGTTATTTCCTTTGTGGAAAAGCTCAACATGACAGTTGATCAGGACAGGATGCGGTTCACGAACATGGTTTTCACTGGGGGCGTTTCGAGAGGGCTCGTTGACCTTGCCAAAGACTAGGGGGTTTGATGGGTTCCCGATTGATCTTTGGAGGGCTGGAATGAGAGGTGGTTTTGTTGGTTGGTAGTAGATTCTTCAATGGCGGTGGACTTGGTTACCGTGAGATAGAGCTTGATTATGATGGTGCTCTTGGAGGAGAAAACCTTAAGGAAGAATGTGGAGGCTTTATATACAATCATAGAAACCCTGTTCAGGTAATCCTTTAAGTTTACATAATCTTACAGAGCAAGACAGTATTGAACTCATCAAAACTATTATGCTTCACAGATGCTCTAAAGAGGGCCAACAGATTTCCTCTGCTCTATCTGAAGCTGTGCTTCTAACTCAGATATTCTCTGTAACGAGGCTTGTTCAATGCAAGCACGGCGTTTGCGCTCTTCTTCCAGTAACTCTGTCATTTGGTACCTCAATTCTGCCATTTCTTGCGCGAGGTCCTCTGCTTCTTCTTTTGCTCTAAATTTCTCTTTCTTAAGTTCTTCCTTAAGCTGCTTAATAAGTTCTTCATATTCATGGAGGTCATGGCACATTTTATCTCCATTACCCTTGAAATCTTTAGACTCACAACAGCTTTGATCAAAGGCCATCATTTCCAACCTCAAGCTCTCTATTTCACATTGGTACTCCAATGCATTAGAGGCAATAGACTCTTCTAGTTTGTCTATATGCAATCTTGATTGATGGAGTTGTGTTTCTTTAGTGCCCAGCTCTTGAGCTAAAAAATCACACTCCGAGTTTGAATTCTGCAGTTCCTCCCTTAGACCGACAACTTCCTCCTCCAAAAGGTCAAAGTCAACTATTTTCATCTCGAAGCTCCCAAGACGCTCTTCCAAATGATTCACATCTGCATTCCTTGCATTCAGCTCATCCTGCAAAAAGTCTAAAGAGGACAAATTATGCACCAAAGGAATAATGATGCTTTCACACAATCAACATAGCAAAATTTACAGCTTATAAGCACCAGCAAAGCAATCTAGGAACTGGAGGAAGAAAACTACACACAGGATCTCACAGCATAGGATCCTCTAAAGAGACATTTGGGTAATTTTGAATTGATATTGTACAAAGATTCCAGCGGTTCACCAAAACACACACAAAAAAAAAAAGATTCCAGTGGTCATGCTGTCCATGATGGTTTAGTTTAGTTTCCCTATCGCCGTCCATAATCTACACATTCCCCAAAAAAATGTCAACCTTATCAATCAAGATAGGTCCCCGTTGAGTGGATGACTCAATCCCGCACTCACACCACCAAAATAAACACAAACAGTGACAAAGGGAAGAAAGCCTAGTGCATAGATTGCACAAAAAGGGATGAATGTATTACCAATTTCCTGATGGCAGTTTTTCAACTCTTTTTCTAACTCCTGAATGCGCCTCCTATCTTCCAAGCGAACCTCATTCAGTCTCCTTACATGCAGCTCCAGTCTCTGCATTGCATAAAACCTAGTACTTAGTAATAAATAAGAACATAACCAAGCCTCATGGTAGCATGCAGAGTTCGCACTTGTTCTAACATCACCATAGAATAACGAAGAACAGATTTTAATGTACAGAACAGTAAAAAAGAACACTGACTATCCTTCCAGAACGTAAATATCACCAACTGAAAACATACATCCTTCATTCTAGAGTGTCCTTTTCAGTTTGGGACTTACAGAACTATATACCATCAGCGCACATTGTTTATGTGAATTCATCAACAGGCTTCAAATCAGTTTTTGGTAGAATTTAGAAGGCACATCATAAACAATAAATATATTAAAAAAAGATGGCACACTGATAATAGCTCTTTACATATACAGAAAAGACTAACAGGGAAAGATAGACTCGCGGGTACAAAGAGTACACATAAAACTGTCTGCCGTCATATATGCTTCATAAAGTCCTCTAGGATTCAATTGAGACTCCAATAAATCAAATGATATTTCCACAACAGCACGTACTTCCTTTTTTCCAGGTTGGGGGTCGAGAGGATGGAAGGATGAAGAGTACAGATTCTGTAACTAAGCAGTGATACATGTCAATAAATTAACAGAATGTTTATAAAAAGATAGACGAATTACTTTGATCAAGTCAAAGCTTTGGGATTGCGTTTCTTTTAACAAGTCCTTCTCTCTTCTTAACTGCAAGTTTGCAACCAAAACAAGAAGCAAGAAAGCAATGCATGAGTTACTCCTTTCATGCAAAAGTAATCTCATTAAAACAAAGTAAAAGATCAGTGATGTTATATTGTTGCTATAGCATACACCATAGAGGACTAAAAAAATACTTCCATCCGTTTTCTTTTAGTTGTACCTTATTCCTTTTTTGTCTGTTTTGAATTAATTGTACACCTTATTTGGTAACTTTTGGTCCTTCAATTCACATAACTACCCTTGGCACCTGGGGATGGTCCCAAACAATTAAGCAGCTTTTTCTCTCTAGCTTTACCAAACATCACATGGGTTGTTTTGTAAATTCGCACTCCTAATCTTTTCTCCTCAACATGTGTGCCAAACCCTTTGGGTACAACTAAAAAACGGAGGAAGTACAAAAAATAAAATACAAAATGTCCCCTCCCCCTCCGTTCTCCTTATAAAATGTGAAAGCAGACTTCTACATCATCCATCTTATAGAAGACAAAATCTTAGCATCGGGGTCGGGCCGTTGGGATAGTAGACTAATCCTGCAAGCTGGCAGATAAAAGTGCCTGTAGAAGACGTAGGTGAAAATCACTAGACAATTGCCTGATAAGGTGCAAATGAGGATTATTACATTTTTGGTAGCTTCTTTCAGAACCTTGATTTGAGAAACAGAACGGATAAAGATATAAATTTGACAACCCAGCAAGTCTCATGAAGCTTCAATGACAGCATGCGAAAGGACCATGGCTTAATAGATATAAAATTGAAAATTGGAATATTGTCATGGCATAAATGTTATAACAAATTCCTATGACCAGCAATGCACCCATCATTATTGCATTTCACAAGCTAAATTATTGCATAGAGTTGAACAGAACATTTAGCTTTCTTTCTTGTAAATCAAGAACCTAACTGTCTGCTTCTGTGCAACAGAACATTTTGCTATCTACCACTGTAAATTAATACATTTCCCTCTTTTACAATACCCTTGCCTCAGGAGCGACTGAACAGATGCAAAGGTTTCTCTTTTCTGTTTTTTCTGAAGGGAGAGGGGTGTTATCTAATTTGCTCCATCAAATCACCGCCCCTTGTAGGTTGCATTCTCTTCACCTTAAAAATAAGTTTAAGTATATAGATAAGTTCAGATAACTGAGCTAAGTTCCAACAACTTCCAATAAGTTCTAATTAGTTATAAATAATCTTCAATAATTACAATAAGTTCATAACAGTTCTACTAAGTTAAGATAAGTTCCAATAAATTTTAACAAGTACAAAATAAATCCCGTTCAGAAAACTTCATCAATAAAAAGGCGAAGAGAAGACACCCTTAATGCAAAGACCAATAGGTCCACTGGGGGGAGCTACAGTGAATCTATCACTGCTATTCAACTCGCCAAGGGAAATATCTTCTGTGCTTGATCGCTTCTATACAACACTTTTTCTCCTTTGTAAATCAAATATATCTAAGTCCACAACAACTTAATAATTAAAACTTACGTTGTCATGCAAAAACAACCCATAAGAACAATAGTACTGCAAGATACCTCTCTACATCTTGCTTCAATATGTAATAGTTCCTCTACATCAAAATTGGAGTCATCAGTATCACTCTTGGAGCTTGTGGACATCTTGAAAACATACACCACAAACGATAAATATCTGCCTGGTTGCAAAACTGTCATAAACACCATTAATTTTTTTTATTATCAGTTACTAAAAAATTCTTAAAAATACATCTGCATGTGCTTTTTGATGTATGCGAATAAACGTATTGGATATGAAAAGGACCAAAAGAATAAGTCCAATATATAAGCATGAACATTTAGCACTTCAATATATCAGCATGAACACTTAGCACAAGGTACTTACTCTCTACAGATGAGTAGCAACTAAGGAGAACAAATTTCCTACTAGATACTTTGTATTGGCAATAACAGAACATGAAAAAAGATTGGTTCGGGGAGTGGGGAAACATTTTTTTACAAATGGGTATCTTAACCTTTTGTTTTGAAAGCAAAACAACTCAACCATCTGTCCATCATGCCACAATTTTGTATGTTTACATATGGGTAACACATTCCTTGCATTTCATGACTAGAACAAGACAACTCAACCATCATACTGTATCTTTGTATGCATACATATGGAGGGAAATTCTTTACATATGGGTATCGACCTCTTCTTGTTTGGAGGGGGGGTGGACGGTTTAGCGATAATGCTAGAATTTGTAGGTATACACATGGGTAACACAACCTTCAAATTTCATGACTGAAGCCGCTTTTAGGGAGTTAGGTCCCCTTGAACCCAAGTTATGTCCCAACATGCAAGTTTTTATAAAAATAGAAGATAAAAAAAGAATGAAAATGTAGTCAGAAAGAGCTACTAGCCTAGAGATTTTAAAATTTGACAAGTTAGAAGGAAAAGAGAACACTTGTTGACCTAATCAGGCAGTTGAGTCTGGGTGCATCACGACCTTCAATGCAGACAATTTCCATCTACTCCCCTAACCATGTTTATATAGATCTGACAGATTCCATCACAAGCTCACACCTTAAGTAGAAGGCCTACCAACTAAACACTATATTGACCTAGAGAGCCGACACTCTCGATTCTCAAAAAAACTAATGAAAGTGATCTCACTCTCCCATAGGATCATCCTTAATTTACTATCTCCACAGCTCTCTCCAAACATGATGAAAATGGCAACTCAGTATGCATCTGGCATGGACACATAAATGGAGCGCTTACATATATGCTTATTGTCGTCAAATTTTCAGAAAAATATATTTCCGGAACACCCAAAGAAACATTTTTTAAGAAATGAAAAGATGCTTTTTGTTTAACTTTCAACATACTTCTAATAAACTTTATTACAAACAAATAGAGTCTCATACTCTCATCCGTCCATCAAAGTAAATTCAACAATTGAACAATCCGTAGAAGTCCAGGGAGAGGGATTTGGCAATGAGCCTATATTAATGTGCAATTGTGCTTGTAGAAAATGCCACAACAAAAGTTAATAAGGATCTGCGGTCAGATTATGTCAGCTAGACGATTCATAAAGGTATAAGTCTCTACAGCATTCATCAAACTTGTAACGTGAACAAGCAACTCTCTAGAAAGAGGGTTCTCACGAAATAAAAATCAAGAAATAGAATGACCCTCCCTCTTTGAAGCTTTGGAATTCAATGAATTATGTAGAGACTTTATGACTTCATGAGTGGGGAATAAGCACATATTATACATATTTTCCTGCAAGAATTCTTTCCAAAACTAACTTACATGTCATTTAAATCTTCAAAACTTAATCAACAGAAGAAAGACAACAGATGCCTGAGGAAAAATATATTTAAACGACTGGTAGGAGACTTTCACCCCTTCTAAATCATAAAAAATAACTACTTTGATGGGCTAGCTTTTTATCACTCCAATAAAGGTTTCCCATCAACAGATGTTCATGGCCATCAAACTCTAAAGCTCATATCCCTCTATCATATGGGCCTAGAAAGTCTTAACATACAAGAAAAGTCGACTTCCTTCTCCTCTCGCCAACATTTTCAACAGTTTCTCCAACTTCCAACAAACAAAACCACTCTCTCTTTTCTGACTTGTCATATTGTCCTAGCCCTCATTATAACGGATAATGCGCGATTTAACTAAGACGCCAATGTGCCCTCTAATAGTTCGATAATTCCCATACTCTCCCCTGTTACTCAATTCAACTTAGCATCTTGGGAAGTCCAGACATAAACAATCAGTGTATAACTTTACAAATTAGGGAAACTAACTCATAATACAGTATACATGAATAACATAATAATTCCGGAATCCGGAGAAATGCTAATTAGCAAAAGGAAGCCGGACCAATCAAATATCAATGCATGTTTATGCCAAATTTTGTCCTCAGTAAACAAGCTAACCTAGCTTTATAGCTTACAATTAAAACATTCTCTACAAATTGACATGAGGGAATAACTTGCATAAACAAAAATATGATATTTTATCTAATACTAAAAAAAGAGCATGATAATTTATCCAGTTCATAAACATAAACAAGTTCAATGCCTTAACACAACAAATTCAAAAAATAAAATTATGTTCTTTCGAAACAGCTTTTTACCAAAGTCACTCATTTCTGCAATATAAATTCTACAAAATAAATGGGTTATTACTGAAACTCGAAATTACCTTGAATAGTAAATTATCTGCCAATCAGAAGATGAAAGAACTGAAAAATACCCAGAAAAAAAATAATGCTCCAAGATTGGAACTTGAGAAATTTGCAGAGTTCAATTTGTTTGATTTTACCGATTAAGTAATCTAGAAGAAGAATTATTCGAATAACAAGAGAGAGAAATTTGGGAGGATGATTTCAAAGGAATTTGAATGGAAGAAACAAGAAGGTTTCAAGAAAGCCCAGAATGGCGCAATGAAGAAGAAGTAAGTCAACAATAAGGGTGAAATTACCCTCTAAATCTTTTTTTCAATCATTATTGGTACTTTTCAGAATTTTGAATTGAAGATGGACAACTCATTTTGATTTTTGAGTACCAAGGGCTAACGGGAATAATGAATATTGTTTTGGTTGTTGTAAATCAGCTATTAAAGTGATGTACACGGGATTCGATTCCAGGTGCAGTGCCAATCAGACATTTCGAAGGCTTTTTACCAAAATTTAGATGGCGTCAAGGAAATTATGAATATATGATCAAAATGGAACCCAAATCGGGTTATTTGGTTCGGATCCAAGATGTACCCAACAAAATATTTCATAATATTTGATTGATTTTTGACCGCTTCTAATTGTATATTTAGCTACTAGTTTTGTGGTTATGGATGGTGCATATAATTGGGTTTTTTTTTATGTATATGAATATGGGACTCACAATTGTATGTATAACTTCTAAACTGTATTTTAGTGGCATTTGGCATTGCTATTACAAAATTGTCAAAGGATTCATAATTTTAGTACATTTCATAGACAAATTGGAAATTGCTTAACCCAAATCCGATGAAGAGAATTATGTTTCCTACCCATCTTTGGTTAACCACTTTTCAATTAACTACAATATAGAAGAAAAATAAAACTATCCATTGCCTTTTAAATATTAGAACTTCGGTAATTCACTACCTTTAGAGAGATTTCATCCAACAATCCAATTTAGAGTGTGTGGACTCGCCATTTGTATTATTTTTCTAAATGGTCCTCAACCTTCTCCATTTCATAAGTTCACTCATCTTCCCTTTACTATTTTTTTCCTCTCTTCTTTTTTTCCCTCAACGCTTGTAGAAGATCCTAACTCACCTCCTCTATAGCGCAGATAAGAAAACAGAGAATGGGTGTTGATAATAATTTTTTGCTTATGAAAAAGTTTCCAATGAAGTGTTTCCGATACAGACGCGCAACTTCCATGAAAGTTGTGACTTGTGTGCAACATAGCTTGCCTTGCCTCCATAGACCATAGTAGTTTCCTCTAGAAAGTCACACCACTCTCACTCCAAAGAACCTCATGCAGCCTGTTGTGCATATTTTACTCCAATGTTTCACCACTGTATTCCCTTGCTAGAACAATTTTAGAATAATATCTTTTACGAATTTGGATAATTTTAGTCAGATGCATCAACTTGTCATTTTTTGCTTAATATGAAGGCAACTATACATAATTTGTCCCATTTTGGTATTACAACCAAATTAACTTCTTTATAATCATAACTAACGGCCCAAAAAGCTTTGTTTGGTGTACTGTTCATAAGTTGTCAAGAAACACAAGTTGGAGAAGCCTATAAAGTGGCTAGGCTAGTAACCACGTTATCCTGCTTCTCTACTATGTAAATTCAGTTTGTTTCTTTACAATATTTGCTGATGTCCCCAAAAAAAACCTGATGTTTCTGTATTTCTTGTACCAGGAAAATATACCTAAGAATTGGATTGCGTCCCCGCCACCTGTAGGCCCAAAATATTCAACAAAGACCAAGGATGCTACTAGTTTCATTTCCATTTCCTGATGGAGCCCTTCAAAGAAAAGGTGTCTAGTCTGTACAAAATCTACACAACATAGAATCGTGACGGCCTGACGGGGGTTAATCTGTGAGGTGATTTTTCTTCATGAAGCGTGCCTGGGGTAGGCAACTTGGAGACCGCTGCTTGCAGCTTCAGCCTGTTTGACCATAGCAGCATGTCGTTGGCCAGCACAATGAGAATTGAAGACCGTCTCGCTGTTACAAACCACATTACATATAGTACACGTTCTCAAAGCATCAGCAGCAGCCCCAGATTCCAGAACGTTCCGTTTCTTCGTCTCCACATCCTTGGGCTCCTTAGACGGACCTTTTCTCTTCGCCTTCTGAGGCTCAGGCAAAGTTATTTTAGCGGCAGCTGTGTTTCCTTCAACTCCAGTGGACGGATTTATTGAGGGTAGTGGAGTAGCAGTTGATGGTAGTGGAGCAGCAGTTGAGGGTAGTGGAGCTGAAGTTGAGGCAGGGGTAGTAATGGTGCTAGAGTTCGAGTTTTGGAGCTTCTGCACATTCTTTTGGTGTTTCTTTCCTGCTAAGTGAATCTTCAGACCATCACTGCTTGTACAGCTGATTTTGCAAACAACACACCACACTGGAGCAGATTTCGCACTTTTTTTTTTCTTGGTTGGATTTTGTTGCGCCTTGGTCTCCGACATACCCACGGAAACAGGATTTGAATTCACACTGCGAGCACGTTCCTAAAGCAGGAGTATCAGACATTAAAGATAATATATGGATGAAAACAGATAACCCACTTAACTAAAAAAAAAAGAAAAAAGAATTGATCGCATAAGAGAGTAAAATCTCACAAAACATTCAAAGGAAAAGAAAATTGCTATGGCACAGCTCATAATGAACAAAACCGTTAATGGTAGAACCAGTTATACAAGGACAAGCTACAACAAACAAAAATGGCAGACTGAGCCTAATTCAACAGGAGTTTCAACAAACTGCCACATATTCATGTCCAATGGAGTCAAAGTTTCATTATGTTCTGGCCTTTGGGTCATAATGAGCTAAATTAAATTCAATAAACTGCCAACATAGTTGATGATTAGTGTACATCAGATCAAGGATCAATTGGAAGCATCCACTTTATTATTGCAGGGGCAAGGCTGCATACATCAGCCCCCTATTTCTACCCTGCTCAGTAATCCCTTTCAGAAGCATTAGGGTAATGTGTCAAGTGTATCCAACAAGCTGCAACACCAGTAGAAGAGTTACCAATTGATTCAATTTGTACAAGTCTGACTTTTCCCCTAGCCAACAATATAGTTTGCATATTCAAGTTCCTAAGAATGCAAACTTATTATTGGAAAGTCAATAACTGGTTGAGTTTTCCCAAAGACCCAAACTTTAGTGAGTGATAGGTCATAGGAATGATGTCCCTCAAACCTGACATCATAAGCAGAACCATGAACCACATGACAGTTCCACATGGTATTAATACAGTCAGCGCACATATGAGCACTATGGACTTCAAGCTTTGACTAGCCAGCCAGAGTGAGGTGCTGTATTTCAAGAGACATGTACAGTTCAAAATACAATTGCGAAATCAATAGCTTATATTAGGGGTAAGAGTTTCAAGGAGATTGATATAGGGAAGAGTGAACAAGAGTAATCTGAACTCCTGAAAAGAAAAAGGTCCTCTTCCTACCATCGAACTTCTAAGGAATTCGTTCAACCATGGAATTCCAAACTAATCCAAGGATTACCCTCGTAACATTCTTAGAGATCTTCCCCACAAGATCCAAGAGAGTACTTCAAATAATCAAGCGAGATCTTCTAGCCATTTAAAAAGGGATAGAAAATAAAATATATATAAAAAGAAGTAGAGACAGCACTGAATAAAATCTGTCCCTGCAACAAAATTTAGGCTCTCTTCTAGCCATATAACCTCTTAGAGAACTTCCCCACAAGATCCAAAACAGCACTTCTAGAATTGTCTCCGGAAGGGAAGCCGACGGCAGGGAAGACATAAAAGTAAGACTGAACAAAATACTCTGCCAAACTCGAAAACCTATCAAGGATGACAGAATCCACTTCAATCCATGTGTTGCTATATTCAGATTTCAGACATGTCAATTTCAACCACCAAACTTAACTACACAATCTGGAGAAAGAGAGATAAAAAAAAGTAGTCCACAAGGTAGAGGCTATTTAAGATACAAAGTAGAGAGATTTTGTTTAATTTCTCAAAATAAGAAAAAAAAAAAAAAAAGGATCATATGCAAACTATATGTGAGAGCTATCATCATCTTGCCACCAAAAACACAAGCAGCACGTTTAATTTGTCTCCTCTCCGTGGTATCCTATAGTAATTGACATTTTCCTTTAATATCAGGGAAAAAGAGGAAGAACAAGAGAGCACCAAAATCCTCCCATCGCACAAAGAGACAGCAAAAGCTAACTTAACTCGTGAATAAGACAACAAATACGATTCACAGGAAAAAAAAAACACTGCAGTTAGTATTACAATACTTCCATTGAAACAGGAGGACTTATTGCTGCAGAGTTGCAGTGCTTTACCTGCTTATTTATGACACACATATGGTCTATGGACATGATCCAGCAAAAGATACTTGCTAACTTCAACTAGTAAAAGCAACATAACACGACAGCTTGACCTGAACTGAACACGACATCTCAGAGACAGAAATTACTTAAATTAACTGGACGATGAGTAACCTATTTGATCAAAAAGTTTGGCTAGCTTCGGGAAATCACATCAGATTTATTATTGACATGAAACAATAGCCTAACAGAACATGACCTTTTTGCCAGTTAATTGTATAGCATCTGCAACAGGCAATAGGCCCAATACTCAACAGCCTCACCATTTACACAGGAGCTATCAGTTCAAAAACCCAAATTTTCCTTTGCCAAGGCAATCATGAAATTCGTTGACTCTCATTCCTGGAGAAACTTTTTATCTCTCTTCAAACTCACGATACATTATGGAGATCTGGCATACAGCGGCAAAAGACCCACCTTGTGCATAAAGTACCAAAGATCATAAAGGCACAGTCCGCCATGCAATATCTTCTTTGAACCTTAAAAGATTAAATTGAGAGAAACTTTTTATCTCTCTTCAAACTCACGATACATTATGGAGATCTGGCATACAGCGGCAAAAGACCCACCTTGTGCATAAAGTACCAAAGATCATAAAGGCACAGTCTGCCATGCAATATCTTCTTTGAACCTTAAAAGATTAA
The DNA here is from genome assembly GCA_947648045.1 of Beta corolliflora. NCBI lineage: Eukaryota > Viridiplantae > Streptophyta > Magnoliopsida > Caryophyllales > Amaranthaceae > Beta > Beta corolliflora. The sequence goes on from CANSZD010001206.1 coordinate 103,113, forward strand.
ATTGCTCCACACTAGATCAAAGGAGCTAAGTAGGCTACTATAATGCAGATTGGTTTCAGATCTCAATCTACTAAAAGTCAAAACCATAGTGTTGCTAATAGTGTGCTTGCTTAAAGCAAAACTGTAGGGAATCCAGACTGGCACCAACTAAAATTAACATATATAAGATCAAGGGGCATGATCAGTAAACACTACCTCTTTCTTGTTTCGTTTCTTTCCCACCTCCTGCATTAATCAGAATTCTACTTCAACAGTATGTAGCCAAGCCCCAACAATGTTCTATATCATCACTCATCAGCCAATTGAACGTTAACTAAGGAGGCTAAAACTACACTTGGGCACATGACCACAAAAAGCATTTCCTTTCTTCATTACTTGAGCTATTCGGAGGTGAATGAATTTGACCTAATCAACAAACCAAGTTTAGAATGGATGCATTTCGCCACAAATGATCTAGGGAAAAGCAACCTCACTCCCTCATATTCATTTTACAAACTATACAATACCAAATGATGCTGTCATGGTGCTTAAAAAGGTTCGAACTGCTTCATTACTCAGAGTGGCCACCACTGCCACAAGGGAAGAGCCAATAAAAACGACTAGCTTTTCTAGTTGACATCTTTAGCGATAATCTAAAAATTATAATTCAATACAATACACCAAAAGCATATGTGCAAAGCCTAACCTAGAGCACAGCGAAAGAGAATGAATACAAGAAGGGGAAAAGGTTAACTCTCAACAAAGTGTAGTTACATAGGAACATTGATACTTTCAAATGGATAGGTGCATATATAACAAGTGAGAGTGTGTTTAGACTTTAGACCTTGGAGACTCGTTATGTATCCTACATCTTCGACCTTTTTTTTTTACGGGATCTTTAATGTTAGAATAACCATCTCAGACTCTTCCTACTCAAACCAAATTATGACCCTTGTATACGAGTTTGAGTATCACCTCTTCCTAATTCATACATCCTCAAAATATTTAGTCAACTTTCAAGGTTTCACATTCTATTTATTGCACTTTTCCCCAAAAGCAGCTTAACCAGATTCAACCCCATAGGCTCTTAATATTACCCTATGCAAAAAAACACTTGTTTACCGATATTGACCGATGAAATACTTCTAGAACATAGGGCCTCTTGAGATTAAACTGCAAACACATGTGATATCAGCTAGTTGCAATTAAATCCTAGATGCAGTCAGGTAACAGTGAAACAAGGTAAAAGAAAAATCACCTTTGCAGCATGCTTCTTCCCAACTACATGATCAGCAAATGCTATTTCCCCATTACAGGTCACATTGCATATTGCACAAATCCTCATAGATTGAGCTGGGGCACCACCTTCCAAAAGCTTCTGCTTCTTCACTTCCAAATTAGCAGGCTGATTTGGTCTTGGGACACCTTGTCCATCAGGAGTAACTATTTTACCACTACTATTTGCAGACTGAGCTGCTTGCATAGCTGCAGATTGTAAACCTGGAGCATAAAGTTTCAGGAGACCTTTGCCATGCTTCTTCCCAGATAAGTGCTTCGCATAAACATCAACACCACTGCACTCAACATTACAAACCTCACATCGCACGCTTTGGCTCACAGACGATTTGTTTGGAATAGCCCTGGGTCGCTTTAGTTTTTTCTTAGGTACATTTGTAACCAATTGTCGACTTACCGACTTGTGGTTCATTGGCGTAGCATAACTTGTTGAAGCAACGGCCTCCTGCCTCAACGGTTGGATAGCCTGCAGCTTAAAAGCATCCGCTAGTAAATTTCTAGTCATGACACCCCATAAAACTAAATACAACACCCCAAAGAATAACAAGGCAGCACATTTAACAGCATTATCACTTTGCATGGTAAATGTAGACCATGAATCCATAAATACCCATGATTAGCTAGACCTTGTCAAAATTACTTTCTTACATGTCAACTCATAACAATTATGATTTTCAGAACCCCAAATTCCATTTTAAACCACACAATATTACGCTCCAACATAACCATTGCAAGAAGCACAAAAACCAATAACAAATTATATGTACATAAGTCATTAGGTTGGTCTACAAAAGGACCTACCTTACTATTTGACCCAAAAAGATCACTTAATAAAAAGTAGCGTAAAAAAAATGACCCCTTTAAAATAAAAAGTGACGGCCTCATTTTCATTCATCAGTTTCATTGACCATATGCATGATACACCCAACACTAATTTTTGCTTAATTGTTCATTTAAAACTCTCCTTTTTAAATACATTTTACTCACTCGGATGATTTCAAATGAGCAATGAAAGAAAAAATAACATTAGGTGTACCAGGCTCACGGTACACCCGGACGTATGATAATTTTTTTTGAGAATTTGCCTATGTACATGCACCTTTGATATCTTTCCACCCAAAACATTTAGAAATATATTGCACATTCATCAATCACAAATTAGAAATTCAATTAAAGAAACCCAACAATAACAAACAAACTTCAACAACTACCCATTTTCAAGAAAGATCAAATGAAGAAAAAGGGAAAAAAAAAACATACAGGACAATACTTAATAGGAGCTGCTTGTTTGACGACCCAACTGGGAGTAACATCATTAGTACCCGAATAATTAACAGGTGGGGCCCCAAACCCGGCATAATTAGATGGGTAATGCCCAGAATCAATATATGGGTTGAAGGTAGGAGGATGAGAGAAGGATGGAACAGTGGAGAGAGAATTGAAAGGAGGATGAGGGTGAGATAATGAATGGTCAGAGGAGAGAGAAGAGTAATTTGGGGGTGGGTTAGGAATTGAAGGAGGAAAAGATTGAGTAGGAAAATATGATATATTGGTGTATGAAGGTTGATTAAGTAGTTGTGGTTCATACATTTTTGTTGTTTTTGTTAGGTTACAGATGAAATTTGTGGAAATGTTGTAATGAAATGAAAACTGGGTTTTTTTAATAGTAAGAAGTTATAATAATGGTTGTGGTATGAAGGAAGAAGATAAAGGTGTGAAGTGTGCTGTAGATCTAGGTTTGGAGTGAGAGGAAGAGGAAGACAAAGGGAAGGAATTTAAGATGATTTACCAGAAAGTAGAAACCCAAAACTCTGAACAATGAATCTCTACGATTGGCCTGAGTTGAGACTTGAGAGATCTACATATCACTTAATGAGTAATGACCCATATTTTCCTTGGACTCGTACAACTTGATTCTTGTGTAGTTGTGATAAGACTTCTTTTATTGTTACTCTATAATCTTACCTCGAGAATGAGGAAATAGAATGGTGGCAAGGCAAGTCATTTTATCTTCCACCCATAGATAGAGAGCGTTAATATAATTTCTCTTACTAATTTAACAAAATTTATCAAAATATCTCAGAGTAAAAATTTTTTTTCCACCAAATACCTTCCAACATTTCCAAATTCACCATATACCTCTTATGTTTTTTTAGAATTCGTCATATATCCTTAATGATTAACGACTGTTAGCTTTAATCCTAATTCTGTTACCAAACCCTAATTAATCCCTATTTGAGTCATTTATTCAAATAGACAACTAGTAAGACACTAATTATAACCAAAATGAGGAAAGAAAGTTACAGAGGAAGAGAAAGAAAAGGGCCATATAAGGTATTTCAGTAGTTGTCAACTAAGAAACAGGTAGATTTGTGATGGATCGGAGACGGTCGGGTGTACCTTAAACGCCCCATTACTCGCGATCCAAATCCTCATCCACACCATCCATCAACCGCCAAGAATTCCACCCATATACACTCCACCCATCAACCACGGGAGGAGCGGGTGGGAAGCGGGTGATACTAGAAAAAAAAAACTATTTTGTAGTCTTACCCATTTTTAAAAATTTAATATTTGAAAACTTAGTCATAGATTAACAATAAAGCGACTAATATCAATCATATTACACACCGAAAAGTAATACTATTAATATCAATCTTTTTACGTGACTAAAAAAAATTAAATTCTTTTTCTAATATATATATATATATATATATATATATATATATATATATATATATATATATATATATATATATATATATATATATATATATATATATATATATATATATAGGTGGATGGATGGAGCGGGTGATGGGGTAAAAAAATGGCATCCATATCCGGCCCGACCCACCACCCAATCCACCCATCACCTACCACTCACCCGCCAATCACCGCGGGTTTTCGCTTATTTATCCGGGGCGGGTGGATGGATAATCCACTCACCCATGGGTAATTGCCAACTCTAGAAACAGGTTATATTGAGGTTAATTAAGGTTCAGTAACAGAATTAAGAACTAATGACCTAAAAAACCAATGTTAGTCATTTAGGGCATAGGGTGAATTTTCAAAAAAATTGAGTGTATATTGTGAAGTTTGAAAAGTTGCAGGGTATTTAGTGAAAAAATTTACTCTGGTGTATTTGGTGGAAAATTTGTATAGAAAAAATAAGTTCACATAAGTTAAAATAAGTTATTTCGACTTAATTATTTCAGAAAAAAAGTTTAATCTGATCAACTAAAATAAGTTTAGATAAGTTAAAAATAAGTCCAGAAATGTTCCAAAAAGTTTCAATAAGTTGCAACAAAAGCTAACACCTTTTAAAACAAATTTTAATAAGTTTTGATAAGTTTCAATAAGTTCATATAGGATTAGATAAGTTAAAATAAGTACAAAGTTCAAATACGTTAAAATAAGTTATGATAAGTTAAACTAAGTTAATAAGTCAAGTAAGTTAACATAAGTTGAATAGAATGCACTCGTATTAAACTATTCTCGTTATTCTTTTTCTTTTATATGAATTAATTACTATACAATTGGTTTAGAACTCCGGTTCGCTTTTTCCCCCAAGATTTCTTATATAGTGATTTGCGAATGATAAAATTCGTTACCACCTATAATTGATGTATCATGATGACATTTACCCCATGGTAATCAAGTTTTAGGAATTTAGGAGTTTGGATAATAGGAAGTGATGGAAAAGAACGGCAAATCAATAACACTTTGAATAAGAATACTTGAATATCATTAGTTAATACCACAACTCCACGACCTAATTCAAAAATAACTCTTACTCTTCTAATTAATTTAAAGGGAGATAAGCTAGATTTTATTAATTCCTCCATTTTTCTAGTTGTTTATATTGACTTTTAAGACTATTCATCTAACGCAGTAGACCTACGTAATATATTCATATTCACACACACACACACACACACACACACACACACACACACACACACATATATATATATATATATATATATATATATATATATATATATATATATATATTGCGTCTTTTCAATAAGAAAACCGAAAAATCTTTATTTCCATTTTTATTTTTCTCAATTTCAATTATAACAACAACTATGAGTATATGTAAACCCCGGAACCATAACAAAAATTACACAGACAATCGAGTATCTTATATATGATATTATGATATATGGATATCTGCACGTGTTTAAAATGACTATATAATATAATAAACATAACCCGCTTTACAATACAATCCTATTTTAGGAATTCTAAAAAATGGTATTAAATTAAATAGGTAAAAATATCTCTTTTCTCCGAAAATTCTTTTTGTAACAATAAAATAGAAAGGTCAAAAAAGGTTGGTTAAATACTTTATTGTTTCCGATTATTCTATCTTTATCTCGGTGAAGAGAACAAATCATGTATCTGTTTTGTTTTTGATATCCAATCGGATTGGAATATGTAATATCATAATAATGGTCGAAATTCAACGGATATTCTATACTAAACTAAATTTTATAAATCGAATATCTAATTAAGTAGCGAGAATTATTTTTATATGAATGTTTTATCAATTCATTTCCTTTTGTATATCGTTGCATTTTAAAATTTGAGTAGAAACTTTTCTTTATTCCCCTCTTCATACGTATTTCATACATTCCATATATATATATATATATATATATATATATATATATATATATATATATATATATATATATATATATATATATATATATATATATATATATATATATATATATATATAAGTGAGTTCATATGAGGAATGCATACTTACATGAGAAATGAGAATGAATTTTACACTATTTATAACTCAATGAACAAAGTGATGTAACTCCAATGAAAAAGTGATGTAACTCAAAAAAAACAAAAATTAGAAAAAATATTTCGAAAAAATAAATTTATATATATATATATATATATATATATATATATATATATATATATATATATATATATATATATATATATATATATAAAATCAGGGTTAACCAATCTAGGTTAACAATTACTTGTAAAACTTTCTTCTAAACGAGTGGATAGAAAATCATAAACCACAGTAGTATAACTAGCTCGCTACATTGGACCCATTATTTTCTCGATGTTTTTGGTGATGACCCATTTCCTCATTGTAAACCACTGACCAGTGGCCACAACTGCTGCACATGAGCTTCATATGCTTTGAGCCCAAATAGCTTGAATTTAAATCTGTTTTTGCTGCTCCAAGTACTACAGTGTTAGCATTGGTCACTGTTTGGGCCCATAATATGACGAGCCCAATAACATGTGACAAGGTAAAAATATCCTTACCGGGAACTAAGCCTCACATATTAGCGTACCAGCGCTGCTCTAGCCCTAATCACCAAAGGGAAGAGAATACCTCTGTTGGCAGTACAAGTCACAATTCACATATCAAACAGCTCCCTATAAATAGGGAACGCATCCTCATAACTCAGGTATCTAATCTCTACCATTTGAGAACTTCTCTACTACTTTCTCCCTCCATGAGTTCTTTCATCACTTGAGCGTCGGAGGGCGTTCTCAGGGCATCCTCCGGGGTAGGTTTCCTTATTTTGCAGGCTTCTAGCTGATCCAAACAAGACTTGCTTGGACTAGACTGGGGCACAACTCAAGACGACTCCCTAAATATCATATCCTAGTTTTTTACCCGAAACAGTCACCATGCCAGTTGGTTGTTGCTTCTTGTATTTGGACCAAATGTGCGTGCATTGAGAATTTTCATTAGCTTTAGAAAGTTAATCTTATAAGTTCTAATTATAGAAGCACATAAAAAATTTAAACAATGATCGGAAGACAGTAGAAAAAATTTAAAGAACTAGATGTATGTATGATACTAGGATATATACTTGAATTATGCCTATTTTTAAGTAAGAACTACTTTGCTAATCTTTTGCTCATGCTACTCATGCGTTTTTATCAAATATCAGATTTAATAATGTTGGTTAATTTGCTGCATATTTTGTTATAATCCATATATACTCCCTCTAATATTCAAAATGTATGCTTTAGCCTTAGGTAGGCCCACATAACCCAAGGGAAATGTCCAAATACATGTGGGCCAACATGACATATTAAGATAAGTATTTAAATGTTGCAATTAAAATAAAATCACATATAACTGAAAATGCGTTTTTTATATTTATTTTATTTAAACGAGAGAGTACAAATTATTAGATCCTTGTTTATTATGTGGTAGCGCTGACCTTTTAACAAAATAAATGAGGTATTCTTGCATTTTGAAAATCACACGGTATACTCCGTACCTTAGGTTTGTAGCGAATCCGGCATATATCCTCATTAACTAACAAATGTTAATTTTTTTGTTAATTAGCCATCAACCAGTTGACCTGAACGCCAAAAATTGTGGAGATTAGTGGAAGGTGTAATGAGAACAAAGAGAATAACAAATTTGTCATATACCCTTAAAGAATAAGAAAACAGGTCGATCTTAAGTAAAATTTGGCGAAATTTAGTTGCTCACAAAAGTATTTAGTCCGTGGGTTTGTTACTGGCAAAATCTTACTTTAATTTGCTTGTAGTTACGAAAATGTAACCCTTGCCAAAGTAGGAGGACCAGATTGTATAAATTGGAAGCTGCATATACTTCTCTTCATGGATGCTCACATGGACTGTAGACAAAGAATGCAACAGTTCAAAGAATATCCTGCTTAGTTAATTAAGTTAACCCAAGCAACTATGTCCTTAAACAATAATAAGTGCATGAATATGCTGCCTATACAGTATACACTACAAAGAGAGCATAATATGGCTAGTTAGTGCCCTTGTGCGCTCATCCCTCACCCAGAGCATCACCCTCGTCTATCCAAAAACACTATGGTCCCATGCATAATATAATATTCTTAGTATTAAAATGTTTCTCTAACATGCAAAATTTAATTACTCTAAGAGAAAAGAAAAAAATTGAGTAAATTGAGTTTACTTTCCTTCTGAATCATTTTTAGTGAGAGGATAGGTCACTCATACATGATCCATTATTACAAATTCAAAGGAAACACATGCATCTTTATGATTAGGCCCAAATTTATGAGGGAGAAGGTGGATTTATAGTTGTTGCCTTTGTCCATTTATATACGTACAAATCTTCAACAACTTCTGCAAATGTTGCCACCAAAGCTGCTAGTGGTTACTTAGATTTGGTGAAAACAAAATAACACCTATATTGTCTATCTGTTGAATGGAGTATTAATTTTTTATCAATTTTTTCTAATAGATAATTAAAGATAATAAAGTTCATAGTTGTACATTAACGAGAGGAGAGGTGCGTAACTCAAATAGATCCAGCTCCGATGTTCGAGGCATTGCTTAGGGTTCGAATACTCATCCCAACAACATGTTGGGGCATTCACCTTATGGTGGCAATGGGTCTTTAGGCCTATTATCTTCTAGGTGTTTTAGCCTTGCACCAACCTCGAGTTTGGTGTGCAGCCTAAGTAGTAGCTACCTGAGAGGTTGGTTTCGGACCAATTATCTTTCCTAATAAACAACAAGGTGAAAGTTATTTCAATTAGTACAAGATAAAGGGAGTATTAAAAATGTCAAAATCTGACTTGCGACTTTCAAGACCAACTAAATCAACTATGGCCCGACGATCAACATGGTAGTAATCCAAACCGAACTACTTTTAACTTAATGTTAACCGACAACTGATTGACAGGATACTTTAAAATGTGAACCCGAACTTCATCAAACCCGATAAGGACCTAACTCGTAATGGAACCGATACTAAGGACCAATCAGAATCTTGCACCCGACTTGAGAAAAATAATTGAAACCGATTGAATTTGGCATGACCTACTATTGTCATGTACTGCAATGACCTCTATTCGATTCAGCTCTGTCTCGTTGTTGATCCGGCCTATTGTCAATAGGACGTGAAACTATCTAAGTTCAAATTAAAGATGGCAAATAAAGTGCCAAGCTAGCCCGAAAACACACGACCTAACCTACCAACACAAATAAGTACGATATGGTTTAGGCACAATACATGCATGGAATAATTACATGGTATTGCACACATGTTGGCGGCTCATGGGGTTTCAACCTGTTTGAAGATAGTTTCAGGCAGTTGCTAATGCAATATCTTCAAGTGCCTGAAATCTTTTGGTTGTGTGTGAGTTGCTTGTATATCCCTTACTTTGGTGGAGTCGTGTAATATTCTACTTATCTACCAAAAACAGGAAAAGCTCTAGTGAAATGTAATGCTGGTCTGATGGGATCGTGTTACTCATCATATATTAATACACGAGTCCTGGTTCAAATTGAGCAAAGTCGGGAGAATTGTTATATTGTAAAGGTCTCATCATATATACTTATGATCAATCTTTATTATTTGAGTATTATAAAGATCTAAAAAAACACGGGCATCATAAATCTTGAATATCACCTAAAGTCTTTTACCAAACTAGATAAACATGAGATTCACTCTACAGACAATCTTGCGTATGAGTAATGCACTAACCTTTTCGATTCAAAGTAAGATGAGAGTGCAAAAAGAGTAGGCAAGATCTATATTTGGTTGCTGGTCAGGTCATTACTCATTACTATGTACGTAGTTGAAGCAGAGTAACACTTGGGCAAAGATCTAGTCCAACCACCACAGCTAAGACATCCAAGTCATCCCATTGTTGAGTAAAGCTAATTAGGATTTAGAAGTATGCTTTATAATTAATGCAGACCACTAATCATTTGACTTTAATCCATATTACCTGCCTCCTAAAGTCTAACCAACCAATCAAGCAAAGAAAAGTTGGAAGTTAATTAATTGAAAATTAGAAAAAAGGGAAAGTTGTTTTAATTATCAGGGATATATCATATGTGTGTATTCTTTCTTCTCCTCTCTAGAGTATGGTATGCGTGTCAGCAAAATAATGCACTTTTTGCTCAAAGCCGGTGGAGAGGCTTCTGTCTTCACATGGTTAAAGTCACTCCCTCATACACTTAACTAACTGACACTTCAACATTTTCTCTATGCACTTAGAAATATTTAGCTCTACTCCCACACTTGGTATAGTTTTACGGCCCAATTCGGACACAAGTCGGACTAAACTTTATACTCCCTCAGTTTTTTAGATGTAACATGGTGATTTTAGGCACTATTTATTCAATACATTTTGACCATTAATTGTCATTTATACATAAGTAAAAATATAGTTATGTGGGATCTTATTTGATTCGTCACGGTATACACTTTTCAAATATATATTTTTTAGAATTTTTTACCTTTATACCATTAGAGATATTATCAGTCAAAGTTGTGCCTCGACAAATGTGAAAAGTCCAATGTTACATCTAAAAAAACGGAGGGAGCATAATTATATTACTCTTCCCTTCAGTTTACTTCTGTAGTTCACTGTATATGTATAAAAAAAAAGCTAATTGAGTCGTGAACTGTTTTACTATATTAACTTAAATTAATTAGGGTTTAGTCTTAAGAAAAGATTGCTTGAATTCCCTGATGAATACCTACCTTTTTAATTTTGTTTTGGCAAAAAAGTTACTTTACCCTAAACTTCTATGTATATGCACCTAATTACAAGTCTTAATGATAACATAGATAATAATCAACAATATATATGCACCTAATTAAATATCAATAAAAAAAAAATAAAAAAAAGGTGGTTCTAGGGTCAGAAAATGGAAGGTGACAGTACTTGTACTAGGAAGTGAGCTTTGAGTGCCTCAGCAAGAGAGCATGCATTTTTATATTTACATTTTTGAATAAAGAAAGGGCAAAGTAGAGGGGGTACGGTGCGTATATTGTATGTGTGAAAAAATAATTTGGGGAAAGCAAATTGGGGGTACCAATCTTTACTTGGAAGGAGTCCTAATAATAACAAGTGATTTTAAAGGAGCATCTTTTGGCTTACGAACGTAACCACCTTACATACAACCTTTACTCCTAAGTGAAGTATCGGTTCTTTTCTCTGTAGCAAATTCAGCAACTTTGCCATGTTACTAAGCACGTCCTTATATTCAACCTTCCACATTATAGCTCAGTAACATAGCTAGACGAGGCCATAAAAGTACAGTCTTAATTACACTATTGATAATAAAAATAAAGATTTTTTTTTGACAACGAGAAAACGCACAAGGATATAAACCTAATGCGAAACAAAAGGGAAAGCAGAAGTCCTACACTTCTTTGCTAAGTCATGATGTGCTAGCGCAACCTCATTCCTACTAACCTTCAGGATGAGACACCAATGGAAATTGGCTGTAATGGTGCGAATGTCATTGATCGTGTGATGGACCGAGATATCTACGGGAAGAGAAGATTGGAGAAGACGAACCAACTGCGTTGAATCCGTATAAACCAAAATGCAAGAAAGTGACGTAGCCCGGGCCCAAGTTAAGGCTAGTAGGCATGCCTTGATTTCAGTATGGAGGGCTGAAGAAGTGAAATACATTTGACCTTGACTAATTTGCACATTAGTGTCTGAGAAAGTTGCGACCCAAGCACTCGCTCCTCTATTGTTGCATTGCTCCCATGAACCATCTATACGAATGACAGCCTGTGGAATTGCAAAATGATGACGACCAAGATCTACCATTATTAGAAACCCCGGTGGTGCCCCCTCCTTTGAAATGAGCATATTTGATTCTAAATGATGTTGGGAAAAGGTAAGATGTTGTTGATTACTGATGTCCAAGTTACGCTGCAGGTCTTCCAAAGTACTCGAATTTGCCGAAACACCTGATTATTCCTTGTATCCCAGATAGCCCAAAGATTTCCAATAAACAAGACCAAGTGATGACTATTACGACCTTCAGTGTCTCTGTAGCTAAATCTGCTGTAGTAGCCAGTCTGCAAAAGGTAGATTTGGATTGGCTGAAAGGTTACTATGGCCCATATGCTTGACCCAGGCCTCAAAAGCGAGTGGACATAACTTGAAAGGATCTTGACACGATTCCGCTTCACATAAACAAATGGGGCAGCTATCTGAATCCCCAAGTCCTCAACGAAAGAGATTATCTTTGGTTGCTAGGTTGTTCTGCCAAAGTTTGATCTAGCTTGTTTGATTTAATTTGGAGAGCCTTTCTTATATAATGAGCCACAAGAGTGCCAATATAGATGCCTAGACGAGATCTGATCTCAAATTATAGCGTTATAAATATCATGCCCACATAATTTTGACCAACTAAGATGATTAGTTGATATTCGCACATGCAATGTTGTTTTGGATTGAGCATCAAGGGATATATGCAGTTTGTTTCCTAATTTGGAAGTGATTTTTTCTTAGCAAGTCTTCCCTCTCAATATTGTATACTCACTATGTCCGGAATTACAAATCAAATCACATATACTGATGTTTGATGTTAACAATTTTTGGTCGCTTTTCTTGAAGTTAATTTGTGATTGGATTTTTGACATGCCAATACATAAATTAAAAGGTTATCCTATTATATAACCTTGTGTTTTTTAAGTGTGCTTTCATAATAACTGTCATGCATATTTGCACCGGTTATTGAGCTAATCCCCCAAATTGTAAAACTTTATTAGACTTAACTATTTTGGAGACGGTATTACTGAAGTAAATAATCTCTATTATATAAGCCAAGGGAGGAGCAATGGTGTCCCTCTAGGAATTTACTTAGTTGCCCCTCCACAACATAAATATTACATTCCAAATACAACCTTTAGCAGTTAATCAAAACCAATTCCACGCATAAACTTGCCAAAATAAAATTCAATCAAATCTCTATTAAACCCAATCAACTCATATAACGCTCAATCAAATAAACTTGCCAATAAAAAAGATTCATAATCAAGAACTTACCAAACATTAATACCACAGACAATAACAAACAAAATACACGACATTCTCATTACAGAGACAACTCAAATTCAAACTCCATAACACAAACTCAATTACAAACACAAACTCCAAACCAAAAAAAAAAATCAGTTTTCTTCATAAATTAGAGTGTTAGAAATTTTTTTATTTAAAAAAAACTCAAATTACAGTTTATTTAAAATTTTATTGAAATATAGTTGAAATTCAAATTAAAATTACATCAGAAATGGTTGGAAAATTAATATAAATTGAGACACTTCAATTCGAATTGTTTTTGTGCCCAGATATTAAAAAGAATTTGAGAAAAAAAATACTTCAACCCAAATATGACAATCAAAAATTTGTGCCCATAATCGAATTTCAGCCCATCAACTCGATATTAAAAAATATCTTATCAACGACATGAAGAGCAGCGCCATACCCGTCAAAGCCGGCTCAATGATGACGAGATCATAATCGAAGGTCTCGGGAGAGTGAACTCGGCGACTCGGGAGGCGAACTCGGCGAGAACTCACTAAGAAACTCGGTGCTTTTCTTTGAAGTCCACATAGCGAAGATTGAGAGGTTTAGCTAAGAATGCGGAGAATCGAGTGTGTGGTTTGATTTGGGGGAAATTGACGAAGATGGTGAAAAGGAGAGAGAAAGTGAGGCGCATTGTTTCAATTGAATAGAGAGAAAAAAAGAATTGCGTGAAATTGAGAGATGGATTTGGAAATTGGGGGAGTAGCTAAAAATTGAAAAGAGAGAGAATAAGGACAACATTATTTCTGTCTCTTTTTGTCATGGTCCATGGGGTTGTTTAGAGCTTTGACAAAAAAACATTAATTAGAGATGCAATTTCATTACTTATACTTATTTATTAAAGTGTTTTAAATACTATTTGTAAGTATTGCAATCTTTCTTATTCACAAAATAGAGGTGAACTTAGATACGAACTTTCGTTTTTGGTTTGTTTTACTACTGAGTAATAGTTATACCCAAAATGTCACCGCACGCATAGCGTGCATAAAAAGCTAGTGTTGTATATATAAACATCCTCGCACCCCACTTCACTTTAAAATTTTCATATATATAACCCTATATTATACGAGCAAATTCTTTCAACAAATGCTATTCTTTTACCGCTAATTGTGTCATGAATAGTGTTTAGATAAAGACTAGTTGTTGACCCGGGCTATGTCCCGAGGTTAATTTATATATTGCATTACATTTTAGTTATTTAAGATGGTTAATGTCGTTCTTTTTTTTTTTCTTGTTTCGTTAAAGAAGGTAATCGATTAATGAGAGTTTGTTGTTTAGGGGTGTTCATAATCGGTTACCTAGCTAGTTATTCGGGTACCAAATATGCGGTACCAGAATACGTGGGTACCCCCTTTTCGGGTAGCTAGAAAAGCAACCCATGACTCGACCCTGAATAACCGGGTACCCGCAAAAGTGTCATAGTTTTTTTTATGAAAAAAAAAATCATTGGAAGAGCTATAGAAGAAGCTACTACTATGAGTATCAACTGCTGATCCATGTTGATTACAGTGTTTTGGGATACTACCATGAGTGACAATTGTCAATTGCATGCCAACTCTCATCCTCATTCGTCAAAAGGATCTACTACCAATCAACCATAACATAAATATTTTCACTTGCATATTGCATCACAACTAATTTTTTCATTAACATGTTGATTCATCCGATCCATTTTTTTACAAGTTGATTCATCTGATCCAACTTCTCCTGTAAAATGTTGATTCTTTTTATTATTCATATTTTCTTTCCCCGGCCCTCGAAAGTCACAAGCACAACAACGTGGTATTGGGTAGCTTATAAGATAACTCAATACATTTTCACAATTGTTTTTGATCTTATAAGAGGAGATTAAAGTTCTTGTGTGAAAAAGAAAGAGAAAAAAATATAATTGCGTTTATTCGGGATACACGTGAAACTTAAAAGCAAACTCATTAACCGACCTGATTTTTGCATCTTTTTCCCGAGTCAGGTACCCGACCCATAAAAATGAAATTTCATATTTATACCTTTTTCGGGTGACATGTCAACATGATGGGTCAAACGTATCAGGTCTTCTGAACACCCCTACTTACAATTTGGTTCTTAAATTAGAAGCAATGTAGTTTATAGCAATGTAGTTAATTGTATGTAATGTTGGGTCTCCTTAATAATTGTGGGGTATATTGTGGGATGTAAGTTACCATATCTTTAAATGTTTTTCTTAGATGTATGTTATAGTTTTTTTTCTCCCCATAAAAACCAAAAAAAGATTGTAGATTAGTAGTTAGTATGTTTGTATCTCAAGTGAGAGGTTGCGTGTTCGAGCCTTCATACATATATTTTTGTTGATTAGTTTGTATCATTTGTTTGGGAGGGGGGAGGTACATGTGGCAGCATGACATTTATTTGCTTTGAGTTTTAGATATATATAGATATCCAACATGATTACGTAAATCGTTGGCAATGGTTTGGTAAATGGATCCACCTCGTTAAGAACGGACCGTGCAAAATAAATGGTGAAGAGGCCATCTTTATCATCTCATACAAATAGTTGTCACACACCAAGGTCAAAGTTTTATGTTTTAAAACCCATTTGTATTTTAGTAATGCTCCCTCTATATTTTAATGATCTCCATATTTATTGTAGCAACAAAAACTAAGGTAAGGAGAGATAGTGTGTAAGTGGATCTTTTATATCTATTTAAATAGAAAAGAAAATGTGATTGTGAAAAAAGGGAACAAAACATTACCAAATGATGAATAAATTAGAAATATGAAGATTTATTAAACGTACTTAAACGGAAACTAAGAATCTCATTAAAAAACGGAGGGAATATAAATAAAACACTATCACAATCTATTGTAGACATGTAGTAGGAGCTATGTTATTAGGAACGGGATTCTACTTTAGATTAATGACAAAAGTAGGATCAAATCGGTAGAATCAGATCATAGGATCGTAAGATTCTACAAAATTTATATTTAACACATAAATTGATAATATTCTATGTTTTTCGTTGAAAATTATTGAACTTAAGTATCTTCATGTCTATAGCATACCCTAATAAGCAAGTAGCTAGTTAAATCACAATTCAAGGAAAAAAATTAGAACTACTAGAAAACCATTTATGTAAAAAAAAAAGACATAATTTACTGATCTAAAACTAAAATTTCAACAAATATTTGAATGTAGCCATATTTATTTTTGACATGGTAGACATCCCTAATGCTTTAGCATTTACAAATAAAAAAGAAAAGAGAGCTTACCCGACGCTCTAAAGTATCATTATCACCAATTAATTAATTGAATATTAAACATATTTAAATTGTAAAAGAAAAGGTTGAGCTTTTTGTTCATCCATTTTAGGTGTTTTTATTTTCGGCTTATGTCTTTTTTCTAAAAAAAAGTGGCTTCTTAGCAAATATTAAACATCTTTTTAGAACTATATATATTGTAGGATCATACTATCCTGAGTGATCCTGTTCCGATCATATACGATCCTAACCGAATATGTGCGATCTTGACGATTTCATACCAACCCTGCTGGCAGTTTAATTCTGCACACGATGTAGATCGTTTTGCCATATTTGAATGGTAGGATCGTACAATCCTAATACGATTTGGTTTACGAGTAGGAGATCAGATCATGCATGAGTTTTTTGGTCATAATATAAATCTAAGTAATTGCATCAAATTTCTTCGCCATGACGCCATCCCGCGTCTTTACAAACTACTATTAACAAAATGTTTGAATATGTGCCCAGAAAATATATTTGGTCCCTATTCCATTTCTTTATTGCTCTAACATGAAAAAGAAGTTGCATATTATAGTTTATCTTCTATATACAGTCATATATACCTACCTCGATCACGATTTACCCAACTCCCCAACAAGAATAATAATTGTCGTTTATAAAATGAAAAAGATGTTCACAGTAAAAATGCAAGTGAGAAAAGAAAGGCTCCTTCGCAAATTTAGTTTATACTTATATCATTGTTATAAGGCTAATTTATTATTGTGATACGCAAAATGAAGGAAAATTATTTTAACTTTCAAAACTGGTTAACCGTCTTGCAAATCGCGCCTCATTATGACGGTTTCTTCCTTTTGCATGCGCTGATTAGACAGTTAACTTCCCCCTTCTCTCTATAAATGCGCTTCTCTGAAAAACGATAAAAAAATTTCATCCTCTTCCTTTGCTTGTTCAAGTATATCTTCAGGTTCTTCCTTCCTTGCTGATTTTTTTGTATTTTTTCTTCAAGTTGTTTCCCGATTTTGCAAGAAGTTGCCTTTGCTATTTTTTTCTTCTTCTTTCGCTATGACGAGAGCAAACCCTAGATCATCTTCAAGAAAGCAGTTCCTCCCCGAAGGCGCAAATATTTTTCGCCCCTTAAAAAATTTAGAAGACAAGAACGTTTACCCTAGCGTTCTAATCGTAGTCGATTTGCAAACTATCAGGAAGAATTATGGTTTCCCCCCTAATGTTGTGATTAGATTGCCATTAAACTAAGAAAGAATGGATTGGGTTTGCCCAGGCTGGTTGGTTTTTTATGACTACCCCTTTGCCAAATTAGGACAGAAATTCCCTTTTTCACCCTTCATTCGCCAGTTCTTTGCTGCGACTGACATGACGCCTTGTCAACTTCTTCCTGGGGCATGGAGGGTTTTGACAAGCGTAGAGACTTTGAGCAAGAATTTGAACATCGATTTCACAGTAGATGATTTGGCTTTCACCTACCAAATCAAACCCTTTGGGAAAGGGAGGTTTACTCTCAAAACCAATGAAGGTAAAGATGCACTGATAGAAAAAATCGACAAGGGTCGAGACAGGGGATGGGCCGCAAGATATTTTTATGTGAGAGTAGATTCCATAGGCGATTTTGGTGGTTTTTTCAAGGATACTTGGAGATCCGAAGGTATTTTGCCTAATTTGCTGTGAATTTTGCATACTGATTGTTGACGGTTTGCTTACACCTTTTGCTGGGCAGGTGTTTCTCTGCACTCTTCCGGACGCGAACAATCAGCAAGTTTTACGGACTTGATATTGGCGCTCAGTACTGAAGACAGGACTTTCCCCATCATTCCCTCGCACCCAGGTGCCAACTTGCCTGCGCAGGCAGATTCATCCAACTCTCCAAGAAGAAGTGCCAGAACTCGCTCAACTTCCAACATGTCTTCTGGTAAGTATGTCGATCTTCATTTTCACCGTACGATTTCTTTTTACAAGTTGCTTACTTTATTCTCCTTTTTAGCAGAAACTTCCGCATCTCAGCGAACTGCTTCAATCTCGAACTCTGAGTTAATTGCAAGGATGTGCAACAGAAGCGCGGTTTTCGCTACTCCCCCTGCACCTTCTGCGACGATTCACCCGTCTGTTCCTCAGACCCATCACCCAATTACAACACCTGCAGCCCCTACTCTGACTGGGCAGAAAAGAAAGAGTGTGGAGATCGAAGTTCCTGAGGATTTATGTTCCATCTCTGCTGAGGCAACTCCAATATGGCCAAGTGCCATGAGCTTATGGTTCCCTGCTGCCAAGGTGCGCCACGAGACTATGACTCCTGTTGCCGTTGCATCTGAAGGTGTCAATTTGTCCATCCAGGTTTGCCTTTCTCCCGTCTTTAGTCATGTTCTTGCCTTGCTATATGTTGATTTCTGACACATCTTATTTTCAGTGCTTGCAAGCTTTTATTGCCACGCACCGAATCCGTCAGGAGTTGGACGACCAAGGTTGCCACTCTTACTAAGGAGAAGGAAGATGCTGAAGGGAGATGCCAACAATGGTTGGACCAACTGAAGGTGGAACATGATGAGGTGCAACGTCTGAAGGTAGAAGTAGAGAGAGCTATTGAGGAAGCAGAGAAGAAGTACAATGAGCATATTGACGTCTTGGCATGCAGCTATGGCTGGCAAGGATCGAGGCGATGGAGGAATACGCTGCTGGCAAGCATTTAGAGTGGAACCCTACTGCAGAAAGGTTGGCTTACGAAGAGGCCAAGAAGCTTTAGAACGTCAAGAAGGACACCACTGCTGCTGCTGCTATGCTTGAAGAAGTTGCTGATGATGCATCTACTCATGCGGCGGCTTCTGCTGTTGGTGCGCATTCCTAGCCCATTGATGTTGATGCTGAAAAGCCCCAGGATGAAGTTGCTTAGTTCTTCCTGCTCTCATTTAGGATTAAACAATATTTAGCTTTTGTGTGTTGTTTTACTTGCTCATGGGAGCAAGGTTTAAGACATATTTGCGTGTTTTTGTGTTTGGTCATGGGAGCAAGTTTTAAACTGTACTTTGTGTATTTGTTCTGCTTGCTAGAAGCAGAATTTTAGGAGCTGACTTTTGCTTCCCCTAAGGGAGGCGACTTTTATGATATTGGCTTATTTTGGTTTATTTTCGTATCACCATTCTGCTTATGAGAATGGCTTATGTTTATATGTCTTTGTCTCATGCATGCATGTTGTAGCAAACTAAAACGTCGACCCGTTTTGAAGTTGCTTTTTGAAACCGTTTGTTTTGTGACTGCTGTGTTATTGCCTTTTAAACAATTGGCATAACTTGCAAAAATACAGTAGTTTGTAGTTGGACAATTTTGAATGAATTGCTCATTTAATTATGGGGACTCGAAGATTACAAGTAATAAATAAGAAAAGTAACTCGCTTACAAAAAATGCCCTTCAAAGTTAATGGCAAAGTGCTTTAATTAGAGATCACAATCTTGTCATACTGGCGTTTTGCTCCTTAAGTTGTCATTCTGAAGTCGCCTGATCCTTGATTACACATGCCTGGCTGCATGGCTCCTGTTCAATCCAAACTGTTTTCTGTGTTGTTGCATCCACATCTGCCCAAGGGGTTGCTGGAGAATTTGCCTAGGAATTTGCTGGAGAATTTGCCTAGGAAGTTGTTGGAGAATTTGCCTAGGAAGTTGCTTTGGAGAATTTGCCTAGGAAGTTGCTGGAGAATTTGCCTAGGAAGTTGCTCCTGACGTGTCAGCCCCTTGCAAAATGGTTTATTAGACCTAGACCATTGGCATACCGCCAACGACCCTCCGATGCTTAAGTCAGTATGTGTTCTTGTAAAGTAAAATGGAAAGTAGATGCGACAAAGGAATGGTATTATGAAACATTACCAGAAGTGTTTTGACAAGCTCTTTGCGTTTAGATGTTACCTGGGTAACTGCCAAATTGCGCTTTGGCAGGTTGCAGGCCCTTGTGAGGTGATCTGGCAAACCTAGACCGTTGTCATTTCGCCAACTCCGATGCTTAAGTTAGTAAGTGTTTATGGAGGAAAATAAATAAATTGCAGAAAAGTAAAATGACAAGTTAAGTTTAGAAGTGATACTGTTTGAGATGAGTTGCGTTCCAACTGCGTGGAATTTGCACACCATTTCTAGTAACCAACCTGTATGCTCCGTTGCCAATTACCTTTTCGATTTGGTATGGCCCTTCCCAGTTTGCAGCAAGTTTGCCTACCTTTGGATCTTTGGTATTTTGGAACGTCTTTCTGAGAACCCAATCTCCAACTTGGAATTGCTTGACCTTGATGTGCTTGTTGTAACTCCGGCAACTACTGGCGATAAGTCGCCACTCTTACCTTGGCATGATCTCCGATTTCGTCAATGGTGTCCAAGTCTTGCGCTAGTTACGTGTCATTTCTATCTTCGTCATGAGCCCATATCTTGCGGTTGGCATGTATACTTCGAGATGGGATAAGCGCTTCACAACCAAAAACTAAGGAATAAGGAGTTTGATTAGTTGTGTTCTTGGGAGTTGTCCTATATGCCTAGAGGATTAGAGGCAATTCGTCGGCCCATCCGCCGCCCTTCGTCGTCATTCGCTTCTTGATGTTGTTGACGACGATTTTGTTACTAGACTCGGCTTGCATTGCCCATTAGTTTGCGGGTATCTTGGTGTTGAAGTTGTCTAGCTTGATGTTCCATTTTTGGCAGAATTTGTGCGTCTTGCCGCATATGAATTGCGATCCATTGTCGCAAACTATTTCTGAAGGGATGCCAAACTTGCATAATATGTTGCGCTTAATGAAAGATATTACCTCAGAGTCGGTGACGTTTCGGTATGCTTCTGCTTCAATCCATTTGGAGAAGTAATCTGTCATGGCTAGCATGAATACTCGTTGCCCTGGGGCTTACGGAAGTTTGTCGACGATATCCAGTCCCCACTTCATGAATGGCCAAGGTGCCAAGATTGGGTGAAGTTGCTCAGCATGTTGGTGTGAGACTGCAGCATGTTTTTGGCAAGCATCGCATTTCCTAGCATACTCCATGGTATCTTTCTTCATAGTAGGCCAGAAATAGCCCATCCTGAGTGCTTTGTTGGATAGACTCCTGCCTCCAGCGTGGTTGCCACATTCGCCATCATGAAGTTCGCGCAGGACAACATGTACATCTTGCCTTTTGAGGCATCTTAAGTAGGGACCTGCAACTGACTTGCGAAACAGTATGTTATCAATTAAGATGAAGTGGGATGCTTTTACCTTGAAAGTTCGCGGATCTTCGAGTTGCTGGGGTAAGATGCCTTCTTTTAGCCATTGAATGTACTCTTCTGTCCAATCTGCGCTTTCACGGGCAACTTCCTGGTTTCATTTATTTGATGCCTGTCTATTGTAGGTTGCAGGATGTGCACAATAGGAATGTTGCTCAAGTTGAGTGCTGCTGAAATCGAGCCTAGGTTGGCTAGGGCATCCGCTTCGACATTCTGCTCCCTTGGTATTTGCTTTATGGTAAACTCATCGAACTTGCTGGCAACACTCTTGGCTATGTCCAAGTATTTCGCCATCTTCTAATCTTTTGCTGCATAGGATCCATTAAATTGATTGACAATTAGTAAAGAGTCGCAACTTACCTCGATACGCTTTACTTTGAGTTCTGCCGCAGCATTGAGGGCAACAATCAAAGCTTCGTATTCTGCCTCATTGTTAGTTGCTTTGAATTCGCAATTCACAGCTTGGGCTATGATGTCCCCTTGTGGCGATTTTAGTACAAATTTAAGTCCTGCTCCATTTGCGTTTGATGCTCCGTTAGTGCATAGTGTCCATGTGGGACTTGCAGTTTGCTCCAGTAGTTGCAAAAGTTCTTCGTCGACTTCAGTTTGCAGATTTGGACTGAAATCAGCCACAAAGTCTGCCAAAGCTTGCGACTTAATGGCTGTCCTTGGTTCATACCTGATTTCGTAGCCACTTAGATGCACTAGCCATTTGGCCATTCTGCCTGACAACTCAGGTTTGTTCATCACAGATCTTATAGGATAGTTAGTTTTAACGCAAATAGAATGACATTCAAAGTAAGGGCACAACTTAGTAGAGGCCATAACCAAGGCAAGTATAAGTTTTTCTAAAGAAGTGTACCTTGTTTCAGCATCTACAAGAGTTTTACTTACATAGTATATGGGAGATTGAGTTCCATCTTCTTCTCTTACCAAAACGACACTTACAGTTGCATGTGCTACGGCTAGATAAAGTTGCAGTTCTTCTTTGTCTTTTGGTTTTGTGAGGAGCGGTGGCGTCATCATGTAAGTCTTTAAGTTTTGAAACGCTCCTTCATGCTGGCTGGTCCATTCGAATGATTTGTTCTTTCTTAGCACGTCATAGAACAGTTTGCATTTGTCTGACGACTTGGATATAAATCTGTTAAGTGCTGCAACTCGCCCGGTTAGTTTCTGCACATCCTTGACGCATCTTGGGGATTGCAAGTTGACAATGGCCTTGATCTGCTCTGGACTTGCTTCGATGCCTCTCTGGGTTACAACATACCCCAAGAATTTGCCGGAGGTGATGCCGAATGAACATTTGTTGGGATTTAGCTTCATTTGATAGCGCCTCAGGATTTCAAATGCTTCTTCAAGATGCCGAATGTGATCGCCGATTTTTTTTTTGGATTTGACCAGCATGTCATCAATGTACACCTCCATGGTGTCCCCAATCTGTTTTTCAAACATTTTATTTACTAACCTTTGATAAGTTGCGCCAACGTTCTTCAAGCCAAAGGGCATTACTTTGTAGCAATAGATGCCTCGATCTGTGATAAATGCCGTTTTTTCTTGATCTTCGGGGTGCATGAGGATTTGGTTGTACTCGCTAAATGCATCCATAAAGGTGAGCATCTCGTGGCCAGCAGTTGCGTCCACCATGGCGTCAATGTGAGGCAGTGGGAATGGATCCTTTGGGCAGGCTTTGTTGAGATCTGTGAAGTCAATGCAAACTCGCCACTTCCCATTCTTCTTTGGTACTACTACCACGTTCGCAAGCCAGTCGGGGTATTTTGCCTCTCGTATCTTGCTTGTTTCTAGGAGGTTTTGCACTTCTTCGTTGATAACTTGGTTGCGCTCAGGTGCAAATTTCCTGCGTTTTTGCTTTACAGGTGATGTGTCTATTTTATATAAATTATTTAGCCCAATTTCCTTAGCTTTGATAGTCGTTTTGAGCTCTTTTGAGCTCGATATTTGTGTGATTTGATATATTTTGGACTTGTTTCTGTGTGTTAGATGTTTTTGTGCAGATTAGGCGTTTAGTGCCCTCATTTGAGTTGCGGAACGGAAGTCCAACGGATCACAAATAGCCTATAGAAGATCTGAGAGATCGCACAAGTGATTGTGACAAGATTGCACGAAAAAAGAGCGAGAAATCATGATCGCCCGGTCGACCGGACGAGCCACAAAACTCAGCAAACTCCAAGGTTTATTCGCCCGGTCAACCAGGCGAAAGAGGCTCCAAAACTGCTTACGCGCCCGACCGGGCGAAATTTCCCCTTTTGTTGTAACTTCAGAACACCGTCGCCCAACCGGGCGGTTTGGCCCGGTCGACCGGGCAGTTTTTCGGGAGGGTTAATTTTTGCCTTTTTTAGCCGGTTTTGTAAAAACTATAAATAGGTTTTTAGTATTTTCGATTAGACCATCTTATTTTCTGTGTTTTAGGTTTAAACACTTAGTCTTTTTCTCTCTGACTTTGTATTAACTCTTGCCCTTGAAGATTATAAAGATCATTGATTTCGTTTTCATTGCTCTTCAATCATTCAGTATTCTTCTTTACTTTGTTTAATTTGATGAATTCTTCTACTTGCATTATGTTTATTGTATTTATTATTATCATGAGTGAGTAGTCTTTTTCTAAGGCTTAGAGAGGGAAGCCATGTTTGTACCTAATTGATTGTGGTTTAAAGTTCTTCGATATTTGGATTGAATTAGAATAATTCCTATTGATTTGTTATGCTTGTTTAATTCATGTAATTGAGCAATATCATGGGTTATGCTTAGCTAATAGGAGTTAGAATCGAAAGATCATACTCTTTAGAGGCTTGTTACAATAGGTAGGTCTGATTATGTTGAGCGACCAGACTGGCATATGTTGATCTAAGAGTTGTTAAGGCCCGACCGTAGGATTAACGAAATACTCTAATTATTCGAACCTCAATCCAAGTATTGTTGAATTATATTGTAGTGATTAAATTGGTACAAGCATGGTGGACCGATCGATTGCCCTAGGTTTTTAATTATTTGATAAACTTCCATCTTTTTGTGTTCTAGCTTATTCTAGTTTAGTTGTTAATTATTCAATCAAATTCCTCTCTTGAAGTAGTTCAATAATTGAGCACAAATCTATAGAACTCATCTCCCTGTGGATCGACCCGTATTTGCCAGTTTCTGCTAACAATAGACACCGTGCACTTACGGTATATATTTTAAAACTCATTAAGTTTTTGGCGCCGTTGCCGGGAAGACGGCTAGTTTCTATAGCTTTCTGATTGATTATTTGAACTATTTCTACTGTCTCATTGGAACTTCAAGTTCCAATTGAGGCAATCTCACTCGCCCATTTTTTCTTTGTTTCTTTTATGCCCGGTGTCTAAAAGAACGAGTACTCCGGTTCAATCGGTCCCGATCTTGAGAAAACCCTCCCAAGCAACTCAAGAAGAAACAAAAGAAGAAGCAGTCTGCTAATCAGGGAAAATCCACGGAAAAACCATCAGAATCAATCATGCCTCCTAAGTCATTGAAGTTTTATGGGGTACCTTCCCCTGGCAATGTTCCCACAGGCCCTACTATGCCTGACATACAAGCGGCCAACTTTGAGATCAAGCTTGCCCTCATTCATATGACCCAACAGAATCAGTTTGGAGGGCATCCATCTGAAGACCCTGCAAATCATTTACAACGGTTTCAACAACTAACTCTGTCGTACCGTTAAGCATCAAGGGGTCACTCCTGATCAGTTGAAGGTCATGGTATTTGAGTTCTCTTTGAAAGACAAAGCTAAAAAATGGTTGAATGATGTCACAGCAACTGAATGGAGCACTATTTATGAAGCATTCTTGAAAGAGTACTACCCTCCTACCAAAACTGCAGAAATCAGACATAAACTTGCTACCTTCCAACAAGAACCTGATGAGACATTGAAGGAAGCATGGAATAGGTTCAAGGACCTGCAAAGAGAATGCCCACACCACAATCTTGACAAGTGGTTCATCACCCAAGCATTCTACAATGGTTTACAACCCCATATTAAGAATACAATTGATTCATCTGCAGGGGGTGTCTTCCTAGATAAGGAGGTGGATGAAGGGTACAGTTTTCTGGCTAACTTAGCAGCAAATGATCATAGTTCTTCTAGGACTATTACTAAGAAAAAGTTGGATGCCGATGCATATACCCTATTGTCTTCACAAGTAGCCCAGTTGAGCATGTAAATGGATGCACTGAAATCTTCACAGTCTAGTATTCCTCCTATGAGTATTAATGCAATGTCTTCCATGGCTCCTATTACCTCTTCTTACTGTGAGGTGTGTGGTGTTCAAGGCCACTTTGGTCATGATTGTTCTTACAATCAACCTGACCCGAATCAGATGGAGTATGCAAATGCTTTTCAGCAGAGACCTCCATATAACCCATACTCCAATACATTTAACCCAGGTTGGAGGGATCATCCCAATTTTTCCTACAAAAACAACATTGTTCAGAACCCTCAACCTATGTCCCAAGCCTCCTACCAACCACCACATCAAAACCCACCACAACATGCTGCTAGACCACAATACTACCAAGGGGCTCCTCAGAATACCCCTCCTGGTTTCAATAGGCCTTCACACCAAGGCTATCAGCAGCAACCTCCTCAGAAAGCCAGCTCTCAAGAACCCACTATGTCTGATTTGATGAAGATGATGGTTTCTATGTAGAAGAGTCATGAAGAGAGCATCAAAGAGTTGAAGAACACTACCAAACATTTGGAGACTCAACTTGCTCAGGTGGCCGGAAATAATGCACAGAGGCAACTAAGTCATTTGCGGGGGCAACCAATTCCCAAAGAGACTGCTAATGATGTCACTCTTCGAAGCCGTATACAATATGATGCTCCTCCGATGCAACCGATGATTCGCCACCTCCCGACAAGAATGATGTGGTGACCGAGAATGAAGTTGAAGATAGCTCAAAAGTCAAAACCGAGCATGGGAAAGTAGATGAAGCAAAGAAGCAAAAGGAGAAGGTTACTGATTCTCCTACACTACCACTGCCTTTCCCCCACATGATGCAAAAATCCAAGGTTGATCAACAACTTGGTAAGTTCATGTCTATGGTCAAGAATCTTGAGGTAACAGTACCTTTCACTGATTTAATTTCTCAAGTGCCTATTTATGCCAAGTTTTTGAAAGACATGATTACTAAGAAAAAAGATTTTGGTGGTATAGATAGAGTTGCTCTAACCGAAGAGTGTAGTGCTGTTCGGAAAATAAAATCCCTCTAAAATTAAAGGATCCTAGTAGCTTTTCCATCCCTTGTCATGTAGGTGCATTGTTTATAGATAAGGCTTTATGTGATCTAGGAGCTAGTGTATCTGTGATGCCTTTATCTATCACGTAATAAAACTGAACTTGGGAGTTCTAAAATGCACACGGATTACTTTGCGAGATAGCAGACCGTTCTGTGAAATATCCTTTCGGTATTTTAGAGGATGTACCTGTCAGGGTTGGGAAATTCTACATTCCTGTAGATTTTGTAGTGCTAGATATGGAGGAGGATAGTCAAATCCCCATTATTTTGGGTAGGCCTTTCCTGTGTACTGCCGGTGCTGTTATTGATATTAAATCTGGCTCTTTGACTTTGAGTGTTGGTGATGATACAGTTACTTTTAAGCTAACCAATGCTATTAAGTCTCCTATGCTTGAGCACACTTGTTGCAGGATTGATGTACTAGAAGAGATTTCTAGAGGTGATTATCACCAATTTCTGTCAGCTGATCCATTGGACAAAATTCTTGATATGGATGGTCTTGATACTGATGAGGCAGTCGAATGTGAGGTAATGGAAAATATTTGCTCTACTTCCGAACCACAGGTAAAGAAGTTACAACTTAAGCCCTTACCTTCTCACCTTAAATATGCATTTCTTGATGATAATGAGGAATGCCCTGTGATTGTCAGTACTAAACTCACATATAGCCAGCTTTCACAACTTCTTACAGTGCTTCGCATGCACAAAAAGGCTATTGGGTATAGTATTGATGATCTAAAGGGTATTAGTCCTGATTTTTGTATGCATAGAATAAATTTGGAAGAGAATCACCGCCCTTGCATACAGCCCCAAAGACGCTTGAATCCTAATATGCAAGAGGTAGTGAAGAAGGAAATAATGAAACTACTTGACGCGGGCATCATCTACCCCATCTCAGATTCTAAGTGGGTGAGCCCGGTTCAAGTTGTTCCTAAAAAAGAGGGGACTACTGTTGTTAAGAATGATAGGGATGAACTAATTCCTACTCGTACTGTTACAGGTAGGCGAATGTGTAATGACTATCGCAGATTAAACATAGCCACCTTGAAAGATCATTTCCCCCTCCCTTTTATTGATCAGAGGCTAGAAAGATTAGCAAAGCATAGCTTTTTCTGTTATTTGGATGGATATTCAGGTTTCTTTCAGATTCCCATTCACCCAGAAGATCAGGAGAAGACGACCTTCACATGTCCTTATGGCACTTTTGCTTACCGTGAATGCCATTTGGTTTGTGTAACTCCCCGCCACATTTCAAAGATGTATGATGGCCATCTTTTTCGATTTCATTAAGAATATCATGGAGGTATTTATGGATGATTTCACTATCTATGGGTCTGACTTTGATGTGTGTTTGCATAATATTTCTAGAGTACTTAGGCGTTGTATTGATGTTAATTTGGTCTTAAATTGGGAAAAGTGCCACTTCATGGTCAATGAAGGAGTGGTACTTGGTCATCTTGTTTCTGAACGTGGCATCCAAGTTGACCAAGCAAAAATTGAGGTGATTGAGAAACTTCCTCCTCCTGTGAATGTCAAGGGAGTGAGGAGTTTTCTGGGTCATGCGGGGTTCTATCGCAGATTCATAAAAGACTTTTCTAAAATCACGAAACCCCTTACTCAATTGTTGCTCAAGGATGCCACTTTTGATTTTATCGATGCTTGTGTGGAGTCTTTTGATAGGATTAAGGAAGCATTGATCACTGCCCCTATCATACAACCTCCAGATTGGAGTATTCCTTTCGAGATCATGTGTGATTCTAGTGATTATGCAGTTGGTGCTGTGCTTGGCCAACAGAAGAACAAGGTCCTCCATGCCATTTACTATGCCAGCAAGACATTGGATGAAGCTCAGGTCAACTATGCTACTACAGAGAAGGAGTTATTGGCCATTGTCTATGCTCTTGACAAGTTTCGGACCTACCTCATAGGTTCGAAAGTGAGTGTCCACACCGATCATGCTGCACAAAAGTATCTATTGGCTGAGAAGGAAGCCAAGCTGCGTCTTATTCGATGGATACTCTTATTACAAGAGTTTGATCTGGAGATCCGCGACAAAAAGGGTGCTGAGAATGTCGTTGCAGATCATCTCTCCCGATTGAGATTTGAGTCAAGTACTGATGGCCCCATAGATGATTCTTTTCCTGATGATCATCTTTTTGCTGTGTCTACTCAATCCCCATGGTATGCTGATTTTGCTAACTATTGTGTTGGTGGTTCTCATCCTCCATATTTTACTTACCAACAGCGCATGAAATTTTATCATGATGCTAAGCATTACTATTGGGAAGACCCACTTCTATACAAGAAGTGCTCAGATGGCTTGTTCAAAAGATGTGTTGCTGATTGGGATATAGTTGGGATCCTACAACACTGTCATAGTATGCCTTGTAGTGGGCATCTTGGCTCACAGGCCACAGCTTATAGAGTTCTCCAGAGTGGTTTTTACTGGCCTACTATTTTCAAAGATGTCCGTGCCTTTTGCCTTTCCTGCAATGAGTGTCAAAGAACGGGAAATATTTCATAGAGATAGGAGATGCCACAGATGGGGATTTTGGAAATTGAGCCCTTTGATGTGTGGGGCATTGATTTCATGGGACCTTTCCCTTCTTCTTGCGGGAACAGGTATATATTGGTTGCTGTGGATTATGTGACTAAATGGGTTGAAGTTGTGGCTTCACCTACTAATGATTCTAAGGTGGTCATGGAGCTCTTCAAGAAGATTATTTTTCCTAGATTCGGAGTCCCGAGAGTCTTGATTAGTGATGGGGGGGTCTCATTTTCATCAGAGAACCTTCAAAGCTTTACTGAAGAAATATGGAGTCAATCATAAGGTTGGCTTGGCTTATCATCCTCAGACTAATGGCCAAGTTGAAGTCTCCAATCGTCAGATCAAGCGCATCTTGGAGAAGGTAGTCAACTGAGTCAAGGAAAGATTGGTCACAAAAGTTGGATGATACTTTGTGGGCACTGCGAACTGCTTTTAAGACACCTCTAGGAACCACCCCATATCGGTTGGTTTATGGCAAGGCTTGTCATTTACCAGTTGAATTGGAGTATCTCTCAGCTTGGGCAGTTAAAGAAATCAACATGGATTTAGAGGCTGCAGGTGAGGCAAGAATTCTTCAGTTGAATGAGTTAGATGAGTGTAGACACATAACCGTGTCTCCCCATTTAGTACCCTATGATGACCAATACTCCGCTGCAATTGGTCCGGATCGAGGAAAGAATAAAGAACGAGTCTAAAATAAAAATTTTAAGCCCAAAACCATTTCCTAACTATTTTATTAACCCATTTCCGAACACCCTTTTTATAAACAACCTTCTAAAGGCCCATATTTGAAAACCTTTTAAAAAATAGTTTCTATGAAAGCCTAATTTTATAAAACTCCTTTTCTAGCCCAATTTAATTAATAGAATTAATTAATTATATTGATTAGTTTTATTAATAAAAATATCTTTTACAAAAATAATCTTTTCCCAAAAGTGTTTTTAAATATCTTTTATCAAACTCTTTTCTAAAATCTTTTTTAATAAAAATCTTTTAGAAACCTTCTATCTTTCAAAAAACCTATTGCAACCCAACTACCTAAACCTATATAAGTATATAACTCATCTCCTCACCATATAACAACTCAGATCACACGGCTCACTCTGATAATCTCCGAACCTCCTCTGATAATTCTCACGACTCACTCCTAACAAAATACTCGGCTAAACTAAAACTCACAAAGAAACCACTCGGCCAACACCTAAAGTCCATCCTATAGCACTAATACTCATCGCCATATATAATTCATCATCATCTCATCAAACATATTCATCACCTGCTCATATAATTCTTACGCCCCAACTCATACCAATTCTTCTCCCTAATCACACCTCATATTCACGCCACATCACTCATCATCATCATTGCCTAATCATCATACTCATCCTCACAAAAAACATACTGCATGATCAGCACGATCACTACGCTAAAGCCACAAAACACATCATTCATCTTAATCCTTGTTCACCGCCTAATACCTATCCCTACTATAATACTACTATAAACTATTCACCATCCGCGCAATACATAGTACATACCAACTTATTTTATTCGACAACATCAATATTTTTCAAGATACAAATCTTTTTTAAGACTCGAACGACTCGTTCAATAATTCAATTTTCCAAGATTCGTACAAATCAACGACCCCGGACGGTGGTATAATTTCTGAGGGTCAACTAAATTAACTAAATTTATTTGCTTTCTTTATTTATTTTTATTATTTTATTGAAGTTACTAACATTCTATTCCTGATGTAGATTGTTAACGTATTCGTGCACTGTAAGTATTGTATATTATACTAACTCCCTGCAATATTTCATTTTTATATTTTTATGTCTTTTTCATGAATAATATTCCTGATTGTTATGATTGTTCTATGCATTATTTTTTTATCACCCACATGTTATTTTTGTTAATCAAGACCTAAAGAACTGTTCTAATTAATTCAGATAATTTGGACAACCTGTTAGGAACCTTGTAATTTGATTGCATAATAACTTGTCACTAAAAATATAGTCTTTTTATGTGTTTCCTGAACCTACCTAGACTAAATATTTTTAGGGTGTATTAAAACGTTATATGATTATTCTTTGGCATAAAATCTGTTGTGAATCGATATTTAGTAGAGGCCAGTAATGGGCGACATAGTTCCTGACTGTGTTGTACCCTCACCCTGGAACTCAATTTTTGGTTCCTGACCATCTATGAAGTCATGATGGGGAAATCTACATTGGATAAGTCCCTAAGATGTCCCTTCCGTTTCAATATCTAATTAGGTTTATGATTCTTCCTTTAAAGAATTATTGGCGACTTCAAAACGTTTTCAATTAATCCTTTACAATGGGGTAGTCAAATAAACGCGCTCACATCGCGTGTAGGCATTAAAGGAATTAAAAAAATCCACGCCTACAATGAGCTTCGACTGGAAGCATATGAGAACCACAAGCTTTACAAGGAGCAGAAAAAGAAGTTTCATGACAAGATGATTGAGAAGCGCGAGTTTCATGTTGGTGACAAGGTTCTATTATACAATTCTAGACTAAGGCTTTTTCCTGGAAAGCTTAAGTCAAAGTGGTCGGGACCTTTTGTTGTCACTGATGTGAAGGCACATGGAGCCATTGAAGTGGCTAATGCAGAGGGGACGAAGTTTAAAGTGAATGGTCAGCGTCTGAAACTGTACCATGAGGGCGCTTTCATAGGCCAAGTAGAGGTTATCTACTTTGATGCTCCCCCACTTTGAAATCTAAGGTACTACGGTCGTGCAGGACTTTTCTAAACCAGCGCTTTGCGGGAGGCAACCCGTCTTTTCTTTTCTTCTTCTTTGCTAACTTAGATTACTTTTCTTTTTTTTAGAGAGGCGAGAGAGAGTGTACTGATCTTTGGACGAGCTTAGTGTGTGCAGGGGGTCAATATCACAACATGATAAAAATTTGACGGAAAAATAGCTTGAAAATAATCTGCCCGGTCAACCGGGCGAGTTCGCCCCACCGGGCATGTTTGCCGGACAGGGCGCCCAGCTGATTTCAAGAAGGGCACGAAAAATTTCTAGAAAAAAAAATACCAAGTGATTTTCGCCCGGTCTACCGGGCAAGGCCGCTGCACCGTGCGCGCAAGCAATTTTGAGGTTCATTTCGTCCGGCCAACTGGGCGACAATGCCTTTGGAGTGCTGAAGATTTGAGTTTCGCCCAGTCGACCGGGCGCAATCGCCCGACCGGGCTGCTGCACTTCACCCCATTGCCTGTCCAGCGCTGCGAAGAGGAAAATCGAAAAAAAAATTCACCCGGTCACCCCAACCGGGCGGATGCCCGATTCAGCGCCTAGTTAATTCCGCCGACCCCTTTTCTTTTCTCATTTCACTTATTTCATTCTCTTTCACTCGGCTTCCTCTCAAACCCTCTCTCCCTCCACAAAACCTCCATTGCCAAATTCCATCTTCTCCTTCAATTTTCTTCATCTCCCATCACTTTCCTTCATCTTTCTCACACCACATTCACAAATCCTCCATCTTTTCTTCATCCCACTTCAATTCACTCTCTCACAAAATTTTTCACTTTTCACCATGTCAAGGCAAAACAAGAGGAGGCAACGCGAAAGGGGGGAAGCAAGCAATCAAATTCCGCCAGATTCCACCTTCCCACAGGTAATTTTCAAAACTCTAGAGCAAAAACAAAGATTTGAAAAACTGAAATATCGGAATATAATCCCACCCGTTTTGTTGATACAAATTATTTGCATGCTTTGGGTATATATGCTGACACTAAGACTTTATTTGAGAAATTGGGATTAGGAGCAATGTTTGGCATGTTTTTCTAGACATACAGGGATCTTACACTTGAATTTTTGAGTTCACTAGAAGTAGGGAACAAAAATCAAGTTCTCCGTTTTCGCCTTATGAATGAGGATCGAGAACTAACATTGGGCCAATTAGCTGCTATTTTTGGCCTCCCTGTTACTGATGACTATCGCCCCCCTCCCACTATCCGAATTAATACCTTGTGGACCGCATTCACAGGAGATGAGGATGTTAACACCCAACATATGTCTGCAGACCATCTCCATTTTCCCAGTCTTCGCTACTTACAGCGATTTCTGGGATTTACTCTTTTTGGGCGTGCTGAACCCCACTCCTGTCAGAAACAGGAGATTTTTCTGATGGGTAGTTATTTGTTTCCCGAGTTTGATTACTCTTTGTGCCTTCCCTATCTGTTTGTATCCCAACTGAAGCGGACTGCCGCTAATTTGCCTGCCTTGTTTGATGATATGGTAGTGTTAGGGGGTAACCTATTGTCTTAGGTGGCCTCATTACCGCTATTGCTGCTCGTTTTGGTTATACTCTTGACATTAGCAATGCCGTAGCTGCTCTCGCTGAGATTGGTATTGATTACATGACCAATGCTAAATGGATAACCGCCCAATATGCAAACAAATTTAGGTGGTTTATTGCTAAGAAAGAGTCTATCCTTCTCCCTGACCTTGCTCAGACCCGCCTAGAACCTGGTGTGGGGTCGTACCTCCTTCCTATGCGGGGTCAAGAGTCCATTGCTCGGCGACCCTTGCGGACCTACCACAGGCAGCCCGTTGGGGAAGCCTTCTCCTCCTCCACACCTATGGATCCTATGATGGCGGTCCTTACCCGCCTCGAGCAGGGACAACAGTCCTTTACCTCATAAATGGGCCGCCTTAAGCTTGGTCAGGCTACCATCCAGACTCACCTGACTTCCTTGGACACACGGTTGACCACCATGGAGTCCGACATGCACCATGCCCTGTACCCTATCTACCATGACTACTTTCACCAGGGACCTGTTGCCCATGATGCCACCCATCCTTCATGGTACACACCACAGGTACCTGACCCCACTGACCATGCTCGGGATGGTACTTCTAGCCATGTTGCTTTTGGTGATACAGGTACTACCGGTGGCGGTTTTTTTGCGGATATGTCTCGATGATGACGAGTGAGTCCTATCTTTCCCCCTTGCTGCAATGAGGCCATTGCCGAGTTCAGCTTGGGGGGGGGGAGAATTTTTGTAAGTACACTCCTCTCTATTTACTGCTTTTTAGTGTAGTTAGTTTAGTTTCATTGCTTTCCTAAAAAAAAAAAAAATCAAATATTGCTGAAAAATACCAAAAATACGAGCTTGACATGAGCATTATGAGTTGCATGATTGTTTCCCTGTGCCCCAAAATTTTTGAATGACTTTTTGGACTCTTAACCTATGATAGTTGGCATGAGTATTTGTTAGTCTTGAGTTGATTTTCAATGTTCCATGACCCTTGATTGCATGATACTTGTGGCACTTGCATTGATTTTGGAGCTAAGTTGGTTGGATCTGTGAGATTTCTTGAGCCATGGATGTCTATCTTTCATCCAGTCTTTCTCTTTGTTGTGTGATTAGTTCCTCGGTTCTGACATTGATCTTGATTTTGATCCTGTACTCTTTGGGAATTTGATGTGCATATATGTTGACATGATTGAGGCATTCTTTTCATAATTTCTAGCTCCAGAGTTGTAATTGATTACATTACTTCATCTCTAGCCCCGCTGAAGCCATTCTAACTATTTTGATTACTAACCTTCATTACAAGCCCTTTAGCCTTATTTGATTCTTGTCCCAAGCCCAGCTTGGGGGAGCATTAGTTGAGTGATTGGGTTGTCTTGATAGTTATGTTTGTTATGAGGTGTGCTAGTTGGAGTTAGTTTATTATGGGTGTATGATCGACTTATTACTTCATGTGTGAAAAAGAAAGAAAAGAAGTTCAACAACAACAAAAAAAAAGAAAAAAAAAAAGAGAAAGAACAAATGGAAGTAAAAGAGCAAAAAGGTTGAATTATTGAATAAAGTGTTGTTTGAAAAGCAAAACAAGTTCAAAGAAAGTGAAAATGGTGATTGAGTTGAGAAAGTGAATGTAGTGATATTTTGGAGATAAGTGAGTGAAGTTATGAAGGTCTCATTGGCCTAGTTTTGCTAGTCTATGCTCCTCCATGCTTGGTTTATCCACCACATTCCCAAATTTTTCCATACCCTTAACCTCAGCCTCATTACAACCGTTAAAAGTCCTCTTGATCTTTATGTGTTGCATTATTGAATTGAAAGTGAGTCAATGGATCAAAGTTAAAGAGTAAGTGTCATTGAGTCGATCATACACCCATACCTTCTAAACACACGAAAGTAGTGAGTTGGGAAGAGACATATGGTGGGAAAGGAGAGTGATTGGACACATCTTTTGCCTGCCACAAAAATGAGAGAAGAGTGTCCCCCCTTGTGAGCACCATCTTAGCATATGCATGATATGCTTAGTGACCTTGCTTGATTGTCTTTCTCGGTGATTGGTTGTTGACTTGATATAATTGATTGATGATGATGCATGCCTTCTTGATTGATTTTGAGTCCACTAATACTTTCGAACTGCATTTTCTATGGGGTGAAACAATTATATCTTGTAACTCATTTGTGTGGTTTTGCTTAGGGACAAGCAAAAGGTTAGCTTGGGGGATTTTGATGTGTCTATTTTATATAGATTATTTAGCCCAATTCCCTTAGCTTTTATAGTCGTTTTGAGCTCTTTTGAGCTCGATTTTTGTGTGATTTGATATGTTTTGGACTTGTTTTCGTGTGTTAGATGTTTTTGTGCAGATTAGGCATTTAGAGCCTGTTCTCCCCATCTTATTTTCGGTTCCGCCCGGTTCAGATGCGGTTCGGCTCCTAAATTATTATCATTACTATTAATTAGTTATAATTTAATTCAAATCGCTTCGCTCGCTCGGTTCAACCCGTTCGTTCGGGGCTCGGTTCGGCTGGCCTGGTTCGATTCAATTCAATTCGGTTCGTTCGGTTAAGTTCGTTCGGCTCGGCTTGTTTTATGCCGAAAAGAACAGGCCCTTAGTGCCCTCATTTGAGTTGCGGAACGGAAGTCCAACGGATCACATATAGCCCATAGAAGATCCGAGAGATCGCACAAGTGATTGGGACAAGATTGCACGAAAAAAGAGCGAGAAATCATGATCGCCCGGTCGACCGGGCGGTTTGGCTCGACCGGGCGAGCCACAAAACTCAGCAAACTCCAAGGATTATTCGTGCGGCCAACCGGGCGAAAGAGGCTCCAAAACTGCTTACGCGCCCGACCGGGCAGCCTTGCCCAGTTGACCGGGTGAAATTTCTCCTTTTGTCGTAACTTCAGAACACCGTCGCCCGACCCGGCGGTTTTTCGGGTGGGTTAATTTTTGCCTTTTTTTAGCCGATTTTGTAAAAACTATAAATAGGTTTTTAGTATTTTTGATTAGACCATCTTATTTTCTGCGTTTTAGGTTTAAACACTTAGTTTTTTTCTCTCTAGCTTTGTATTAACTCTTGCCCTTGAAGATTATAAAGATCATTGATTTCGTTTTCATTGCTATTCAATCATTCGGTATTCTTCTTTACTTTGTTTAATTTGATGAATTCTTCTACTTGCATTATGTTTATTGTGTTTATTATTATCATGAGTGAGTAGTCTTTTTCTAGGGCTTAGAGAGGGAAGCCATGTTTGTACCTAATTGATTGTGGTTTGAAGTTCTTCGATATTTGGATTGAATTAGAATAATTCCTATTGATTTGTTATGCTTGTTTAATTCATGTAATTGCGCAATATCATGGGTTATGCTTAGCTAATAGGAGTTAGAAGATCATACTCTTTAGAGGCTTGTTACAATAGGTAGGTTTGATTATGTTGAGCGACCGTACTGGTATATGTTGATCTAAGAGTTGTTAAGGCCCGACCGTAGGATTAACGAAATATTCTAATTATTCGAACCTCAATCTAAGTATTGTTGAATTATATTGTAGTGATTAAATTGGTACAAGCATGGTGGACCGATCGATTGCCCTAGGTTTTTGATTATTTGATAAACTTCCATCTTTTTGTATTCTAGCTTATTCTAGTTTAGTTGTTAATTATTCAATCAAATTCCTCTCTTGAAGTAGTTAAATAATTGAGCACAAATCTATAGAACTCATCTCCCTGTGGATCGACCTGTATTTGCCAGTTTCTGCTAACAACAGACACCGTGCACTTGCGGTATATATTTTAAAACTCATTAACAGGCAAGTGATTAGGATTAACATTTAATTTATGTGTTATTACCTCAGGGTTGATGCCAACCATGTCCTCATGGGACCAAACGAAGCAGTATGCGTTTTGCCTCAAAAACTCAATCAATTGTTCTCGCAATTCGCCTTGCAAGTTTGCTCCAATCCTGACAGTTTGCTTAGGTTTAGACGGATCAAGGATGATTTCATCAATTGGCTCTGCCTCTGGTTCAGCATATTCTTCAATGGTCCGTCGTTGCTGTAATTGCTATGCAGGCATCTTGCGAGTTGCGGAAGGCTTTAAGGTTGTTTTATAGCATTCCTTCACCAACTTTTGATCACCTTTTATCTCTTGCACTCCCCATTTGGTGGGGAACTTGATGGTTTGGTGATAGGTGGACGACACCGCCTTTATGTCATGAATCCATGGCCTGCCAACAATGACATTGTAAGACGATAGGCAAGCAATTACCAGAAATTTTACCTAAATGTTGACGCCTTGTGCATAAGTGGGCAAAGTGATTTTACCAAGTGTATGCTTGGCTTCGCCGCTGAATCCTACAAGCATGGTGGATTTTTTGGTGATGTCGCTTTCGCTTAGCCCCATATCTTTGAGCGCATCTAGC
Organism: Beta corolliflora; assembly: GCA_947648045.1. NCBI lineage: Eukaryota > Viridiplantae > Streptophyta > Magnoliopsida > Caryophyllales > Amaranthaceae > Beta > Beta corolliflora. The sequence goes on from CANSZD010001206.1 coordinate 141,249, forward strand.
ATGATAATGTTTGCTGAACTGCCGTTGTCCACGAGCACTCTTCTCAGGAGGCAATTTCCAATTGTGAGCGAGATGACAAGTCCATCATGGTGTGGATCTGCTAAACCTGCGGCATCTTCTTCATCGAATGATATGGGCATGCAATCCGCCTATGCTTTTTTCGCACACGCCGGCTTCTCCTGTGGCGCTTTCCTTGGCATGACGCTTTGCGGTTGAATATGTTAAGCCGCACACGTCCGATCCACCCGAAATAAGATTAACAATTCTAGAAGGTTGCGGGGAGCCGGCGGCCTCTGCGAAGTTGACGCTTGCGCCGCATAGTAGCTTTGGCTTTGTCGGTCATGAGATCCTTCAAGAATCCTTTTATGAGCAAGTGGGCAAATTCTCTTCGAGGGCAATGCATTCGCTCGTTGTATGGCCAATATCTCGCATGGAAGTCGCACCATCTTGATGAATCTTTTTTGTCCGAGGGCTTTTCCGACTTCTTGGGCCACCCGACCGCATCTCCCAACTTGCCAAGGCCGCCGACTAGTCCTGCGCAGATCGACATTGAAGTTGTATTCTCGGATTGCTGGAGGATGATTTGAATTTGTAACGTTGACGTTTTGCACATCATCTTTGTGATATGGTTGATATCGGTTGTCCCGACGATTGTTGTTGCTTGGGGCCTTTCTGCCACCTCGATCCATTCCCGCTCGCACCTTTTCTAGTATCAACACCTTCCTCGAATTTGATTTGCACAAGGGCCTTTGCCTGGGCATCTTCGAAGGTTGGGCAAGGATATTTCGTCTGCTCCTTATATAGCTCCGATTCTTCAAGCAAACCTCTCCGGAAAGCTTCGATGGCGGTGGGAGCAACGCATCTTGGAATGGAGACTTTTTCACGGTTGAATCTGTTGAGATAGTCTCGCAGCGGTTCGCCATACCTTTGCACGACACGGTACAAATCGCTGGTTTGCTTTTCCAGGCGGTTGCTGCTGGCAAACTAGAGATTGAACATGTCCACCAAACCTGTAAAAGTCAAAATTGCACCATTAGGTAGATTAATGAACCATTGAAGACCGGAACCTGATAAGGTTGACCCAAAGCCCTTGAACATGCAAGCTTCGCGCATCTCGCGCGGGACTGGGATGGTGATCATCCTCTGCTTATATTGAGCGACATGCTCGCTGGGATCTGTCGTTCCATCGTACAACTTCATGGCAGGAACAGTGAAGCGCTTCGGGATCTCGACCAAGGCGATGGCATCTGCAAATGACGAGTCGGCATAGCTGGTCAAGGCAACTTTCTCCACGGGTCTTGGCACTCCATGAATCTTGAGGATCATCTCTTCGACCTGCCTGAGGCGCTCATACAAAGGATCTGCATTGACAATTGAGGGTGCAACTTTCGGCATGCTGGGCACAGGTTGCTTGCTTCGGGCATCTTGCACTGGCTGAAGTTGCTCCGCGGCTGCTTTGATCGGCGGCTCCTTCTGAGACGGCTGATCTGGCAACTTGCCAGCATCTTCTTCAAATGGGGACACCCACTCATAGGCAGCTTGGCGGTTCAGGCTAGGATATTTGCTGACAACTGGCGCTCCTTGCTCTGGCATGGCGTCCTCGTCATCTTCGCGGATGGGGTCTTCCATGTCGAGTTGCGTGGCGATGCTGCCAATATCACTCTGGCGTTGCTTGCGGGAATTGGACGCGTGGGACGCGTTGGACAGCATTTGGGACCGGAGTTCTTCGGTCTCCTTCTTGAGTTGGGCACTTTGCGCAGCGATTTCGTCTCTGAGAGTCTGCTTCATCTTGTCAATGGCTCCCATGATTTGGTCCATGGCTTCTTACCCTGGCACTTCGACGGGGGACTTAGGAGTTATGGGTGATTCATCTGCACTGACTCCAGACATGTTGCGTGACAAATTGGTAGAGGGTTAAGATTGCTTTTTAATTACCAGCCCCACGGTGGGCGCCAAATTATTTAGGGCAAATTTCACACTAAGGCTAATTTGCTTGGAGAGGGGGTTGATTATTAACTTGCGAATAATGATAACTTGTAGAAAGTAAAGTTGCGAAAAGTAAAGAGAAGAACACAACAAGTTTTACATGGAAAACCCTTTGGAAATGAGGGAAAAACCACGGGAGGATTGATATCCTGCCAATTCACTAAGTTGCTCGAGTTTATGAGAGAGTACAAGTATTTAGCTAGAGAGAGAGAGTAGAGAAAGCAGTGAGTGATGATTTACAAAGTGTTAGCTAATGACCTATTTATACTAAGCTAAATAATGACGTTGCTCCATAGCCGTTTTGCCCTAGGCATTTGATTGGCTTAGATCCTATTTTAATGGAACGTGCGCATATCTTTTATCTGGCAGTTGCTCTTCGCCCCACTTCTTCTTCCAACATACGCTACTTCCTTGATTGTAGGAAGCTTTCAAACTGTCTGTCATATCATCAATCCTTATTCCCGGCCCTTTGTGCGTTCAATTACTTGCTGCCACATGTCTTCGTAAATGGATGCAATTTGGGCCGCTTATTTCCTTGCCACGTCAGAATAAACTGACCCCTAACAGTATACAAGTTCTAACAGTCCAACATGAATTAATGAATACATGATATATACAAGTCCTAACAGTCCAAAGGTCCAGAGATACATCATGTTTCAGGAATGTTCAAAGAAAATTTGTAGGCGAAGAAGAGTAAACAAGCAGAAAAGGTATTGACAAAACCGTTAGTGTGACTTGGTCGTGTGTGTTGTGACTCATTGGAATATACACGACCAGGTACATGGCCGTGTATGATAGGTCGTACGAAATTTTTGCAGTTCCGTTTCATTGCTTCTTTGTTACTTTAATTCTTGGTTTTGATATGTTAGGATTGTTAAAGATTATTTATTTTCTAGTAAGTTTATATATTTGTATTATTAGGAAGATAAATATTTATAGTTTCCAATTGTCTTATCATGTACTCCTCGCATTTTTTAAAGACTACTAAAATCCGTTTAAGTGCGTTCCATAAAGATCTTGGTACATTAACTTTAATCCTTATTTGGTAAAGTTTTATGCTCTTTTCATAGTACTTTACCCTACTTATTGGACCTACATAATTTTACATGCATTATCTCACAATTATTCTATCTCCTTTCTAAATAAACAAAAAGAACCTACTTGAACACTCTCTCTCTTCCAAACCTTGTTATCGTTGCTAAAGTAGATAAAAAGATCCTTAAAAAAATTGAAGAGCATATTCTAGGGATAGAACATTATTTGATACTTGGAAAAGGGGTAGAATTCGATCTTGTACTATATAAAAGGGGATCGGTTCTTGACTTCTTGGTACCCATGGAAGCACATTGAGAGCGGGAGATATTATATATACTCTTAGGTAGGGCTGTGCATCGGTCCAAGACCGGACTGGACCGGTGGACCGGATTTCTGGATTTCCTCGCACTGGGGACCGGACTTGATTTTTCCGATCCGGTCCAAGACCTGGACCGGACAATTAGGTCTGGTCCAGGTCCGGTCCTGTTTGACCTGTTTTTCAAAAATTTTTTGGGCTTCTAAATATTCTATTTGGACCTGTTTTTGCAATATTTGGACCTGTTTTGTAATCCCCGTAAATTTATGAATTTTATAAATATATATTTAATGTATATTTATATATAATTTAGTATGTTTTAGTATTTAAACGATTTATTCTTGAAGGGTTGACTATTTGAAAGTCAAAAAATTATTTAATGATTTGAAGAAAGTCAAACATTTTATTTAGTCATACTTTGAAATATATTTGAAAAGCTTAAAACACTTTTTGGGTTGTGAAAAGGATTTTAAATTGGGTATGAGGAACCCAACCACCCAATTCATCAACCATTAAACAATACCTTTTAGCCCAATCACCTTTTCCTAAGCCCAAAAGGGGAACGTATATTAACCCCCGAAAACTCCAATTTCCCACACATTAAACACATTTTATTTTCTCTCTCTTCCTCCCTCTATTTTTTCGGCCCTCTCCTATTCTTTTGTTCTCTCTCTTTTTCTCTTCCTTCTCTCGGTTTTCTCCACCGTCGACCGGCAATGCCGCCGCGCCACCGCCGACCACGCCGGCGAGTCGCCGACCCGCGCCCCCTCGGCTGCCGCGAGCTTCACTCGTCCTCTTCTTTGCTTGGTTGTTTTTCTTCCTCCTCAAGTTATTTTAATGCAAAGTTTGTATTTTTAGGGTTTGTTTTAATAAGTTTATGTTTAAAAGTTATAATTTGATGATTTGATTATGAATCTAAGGTTATGTAAATTGTTTAATGAAGTTAGAAAATTTCAGATTTACTTATTATGTTATAATAGGGTTTTAAAATATCAAAGCATGGATTTTTAGGGTTTTATAAGTTGGAAAATCATAGTAGTATGTTGTAGTTTGTGAAATTGAGTATTCTTATGATTTTAAGTATGTTTAAACATGTTTAAAAAGGGTTTTATTATAGTATATGTTGTTGGAAATTTAAAAAGGATGTTGGTAATGGAGTTTTTATGATTAAACCATGTGTTTTAAGGGTTTTTAAGCAACTTGTGTAGTAGTACTATACTAGGAGGTTTTAATAATTAACTTTTAATGATGGGAAAGGTTTTTTAAACACTCTTGAGAAGGGTTTAAAGTATTTTATTAGTGCTGGAAATTTATAAAGTACTGATTGTGGATTATGATTGATTATTTTAGGCGGAGATTTCTCTTTAGACGACTTTTAAGGTTGGGAAAGTGGCATCTCGATTTGTCTACACAAGGGACGTACATACCTATGTGTTGATTGGACTACTATCATGTCCTAAGGATGAGAATTGAGTAGTATCATGTATAGGGAACTATTTTTAGTTCATATGTGATTTCTATTAAGTTGGATTTGCATGTTTTATGCCGTTGTGTGAAGCATGTTGGTTATGTTATTGATATTATGTTTGTATGGAATGTTGATGCAAGCATATGGGATTTGGGAACTTTATTTTATTAATTCACATGAGGGAATAATTTGTATGATTGGCTTTGGATCATGATTGAATCATGTTGTTCCCTTTGAATTACTTAACTACTTTATGAGGACCGAGGGCCTTATTTGGTAAGTTGATTTTTATACCTATGAAAGGTTGGTTGGTTGTTGACTTGGTTCAACAAATAAATAAAGGTTATGGATTTAATATTGGAATTGTTCTTGGGTTGTTAAGTTGTTGATCACTTATCTAATCCTAAGATAAAAATGGAAGTTTATGAATACTCGATGATTATATTGTTTGTTCTACTTGTGAGTCATAACAAGTAATCACTTATTAATCATGTAAAGTGAAACGTGGATAACAATAGCTTTAGACTTGTGCACGTCTGAAGTGTTGGACTAGTATGAGTTGGAGTATATAGTGGTAGCCCATGGCTTTTCTTGGGACCGGATTGATCATTGTGTCCTATTTTTATTTTAAAGGTTCATCGATAACGTAAGTCATGGGAATACGGAGTCGCGCCCGTATTTCGTCTTCTAAATTGAAGACTGGTTTTGGTTAGACAGCTCGTTCCATTGACTATTCCATTTGAATTAATTAACTTACTAGTTGAGGAGTTTAGTTCAGTAAAAGTAGTCTGCTATGTTGTTGTATGATTATTTATCCCTGCTTATTAGTTATTAGTATCATGTTAGGATTATTGATTTATTTACTATGTAGTACTTAGCTTTGCTGATTACGTGCTTTGTATGTATGTGTTGATCATGGCTATGCCTTATTGATCCTGTGATGACCCATTTGGTGAGCAGTCTCTAGTGATCAATAGTGCATCGTCATTTACACGTTTGAAGATGATGCATCATGGGTTCGGGATTGGAGAGCTTGTGTTGACTTTACTTTGACTTTGACTTTGACTTTATGCTTTTCTAGTTGACTTTGACTATTGTAGTTGACTTTTACTTTGCAGGTTGACTTTTGACTTTATGTTGGTTTGACTTTAGAGTTGACTCTTTGGGTTGACTAGGTTTTATTTCTAAAGTTTATTAAGTATGTTTTCCGCTGCAAAATTCTGAATAAGCCGATACGTTTTCACACGGGCGATAATACTTTGATAATTCTCTAAGTTTTATATTAAAAGGTATTTTAGAAAAAAGAGAATTATCGGGGTGTTACATGTTTGGACCTATTTTGGAGATATGTTATATGAAATATACATGCAAATAGTCGTCTAACTTCATCAAAGTCCAAGTTTCAAACATAAAACCAAATACAAGTCTTTTACAGAAATATTTCATATCAAAGGGTCCACAAATATGACGTCGTCCACATCATCCAAATGTTCACTTTGAAACTCTGTAAAAAAAAGGGGAAAAAATAATTAATAACAAATTATGCATTTACAAGTTAGACTTACAACTTAAAAATAAAAATAACAACATTTGTAAATTATAATTACATTTCTCAACTTCCTCTAACTCTCGCAAATTTTCTTCCACATCAACTCCATGCACCCCCTTAGCACAAAACCAATCTTGTGTGCAAACGAGAGCTTGTACCGTCTTGCATGAACATCAAATTAATAATGAATGTATTAATTAAAGTATAAGACATAACAAAATAAAATTAACAAGTTCTATTAGTAAATTAAAAAATAAAAGATGCATTACCTTAGGAGTCAATGAAAACCTAAATGGATCAAGACACCATCCCCCGGCACTAAAAGCAGATTCTGATGTAACTGTAGACAATAGAACAACTAGTATATCTCGTGCCACGCGTGAAATAATAGGATATTGATGTCCATCTCTACTCCACCAAGACAATGCATTAATTTCTTCTTCCTCTGGCCCTAGTTGTTCAATTAAGTACCTCTCAAACTCACTCCTTACATGTCCATTTGACCCCTTGAACCTTTTAGCTCGATCTCTAAGGTTTTTCATGTAATCATATGTCCGTCTTGCATTTGATCATCATCATTCGAGTCAAGTGACATATTATCACAACTTTCTGCACTTTGAGGAGAAAAAGAAGCATACAATCTCCTATACTCATCAAATAATGAGTAAGCAAACTCCTTCACATTATTAGCAAGTATGGAGCCTCATTCTTTACCATAGATGTCGCTAAGTGTCAATTCAACTACCGCCATCTTAGCATGCGTATCAAGTATTGCAACAACATAAATTAGCTTATTCATCTTCTCAACTAACCCCCAATACTTATCATAATTTTTTTCATTGAAGAGGCCATAACTCTAAAATTTTCATTGTCACTTTTCTCCCATTTATTCAACATATCATATAAAATAGCAATCTCAAACAAGCCTTTATTACTAGTCACATCGAAATCTTGAAGAAATGGTGAAAACTGAAAACAAAAAATAAATAAAGAACTTACCGGTGAGAAGGGGAACGAAAGAACACGGTGGCCCGGTGGGCGGTGGTTGTGGTCGGCGTCGCCGCGTCAGCGTGACCGCGTGAGAGAAGAAGAGTGATGATTGAGTGAATTAGGGTTTCAGTAGGAATAAGAGAGGAAGAGTGAAAAATGACTTGTTTAGTCATTTAGTAAGGATGGCAGATTTTAAAAAAATACTAAGATTTCGGGTTTCCGGTCCGGACCGGATCGGACTGGAAACCCGTAAACGTCATTCTCCACGGACCAGAATCCGGACCGGTTCGGTCCAAAATCCGGTCCGACCCACCTTTCTGCACAACCCTACTCTTACGTATCAAGATAGAGTTTTTGATAGAGATTGTAATTCACGAGGTTTCTGAACTTGAAATCTAATGATATTCGTTGAAGGATTTGTGAACCTTTGGTGGTTTTTACTCTATTAGTTTGTGAGAGGTTTTTCACGTTAAAATTTGTATTTGTCAGTGTTCTTATTATTGCTCTTTTAATTCGTTCATATTGATGTGTTGCTATATGCTTCCACATTAGTCTTTACAAATTATATATTTAATGTTCAATGACTAAAATTAAGACAGTACGCCCTTTTAATATTAAAAAAAAAGATTAAGTGCTACCTTCTACTACATACTGAGTGCAAATGCAACCTTACAAGTTACTTCCTCTGTTTTTTAAAGATCTACACGGTTACTAAAGATACACACTTTAAGGTAAATTGGAGAGAGAGTGTAAAAAGTGGGTCTACTTGGTTTCTTTATTTTCTTTAATGAGGAGAAAAAGTGCGGGTTTATTATATTTTAAGGGAGATATAGAGCATGGAAGAGAAAGAGAGTGTGTGTCAAGGATTATTAGATTATTGTATATCTTTTGCCAAATAAGAAATAAAACATAGTGAGTAGATCTTTAAAAAAACAAATGAAAAAGAAAAGCGAGTAGATTATATCTTTAATAAACGGAGAGATCAATGCTACTGACTCATAAAAGAAGTATCTTAAGTTACTGACTCATAAGATCAATGATGAGGTATTACATTAAGAATTGGGTAAGAATCTAATGTCTCACTTTTTTAATTGTTTTCATTTATCTTTTTTTTTTTTGGTGATTTGAGAGCAATAACATGATTAATATAAAAGTTTGTTATACGTTAATTTAACACACATATATATAATATCCACTTTACATATAACTTAAAATTTGGATAATCAGTCACCGGCCAGTGAGGTCCCTTAGACATGAATGCACAATTGCACATGTAGTTTAGAAAATATGTTGGCTTTAAACCCCAATTAAATTAGATGTTCTTCTCTCTAATCACTCTGATGGTTCTTGCTGTTCCCTCCATTACATAATAGGACTAAGCAATAACAAAGATGGCTAGGAAGGATTGAGTGCTGGACAAAGTTACAACTCAACGTCGTACTAATTAAGCTGCCGACAATTGATTTGATTATGATTAAATTAGTATGTATAGTAAAACCCATACAATCACCAAGGACCCTTGGGTCCAATGGTATGACTTCCTATCTCCCACATGGGAGACCAATGTTCAAATCTTGGTGGAAGCAAAGTTTCAATATTGTTGGAAGGAGGGTTGGGACTTGTTGGACCTCTGGGTGAGTGACCGCATGTAGGCAGCCCAAGGATAAAAATTTTCTTACCACGGGTTCCCGAAAGGGGGCCCAAAAAAAACCCATACAATTGATTATAGATTACTGTCTACTAAATAGAGTGTAAAGATTATAACCCTTACAATCAACTGTATCTAAGATGCACTTTTGATTATTAATATTTTCAATTATGTATTGACTATAATTATGATTTGTTAGTTTTTTAATCGGAAAAATCCTGATTTTTTCTATTATGTATAAATGAGATAATGTAATCAATTGTTTTTAAATCTTTGACCACAACTATTATATACTAATATAGAAGCCACTAAAACAAGTTTTCGCTCCTAAATGTAGGGTAGTTCCTTATTAGGGAAAAATTGGCCAAGGGCGGGAAGAAAAATTGGGCTCCTTAGTAGGGAAACAATTTTATCGAAAAATTCGAGAATATACATGTATTTGGAAATTTGAGAAAAAAATGGGTCACTTCTTAGGGAAAAAGAAGTACTTCCTCTGTTTTTAAAAGGTTGTAACATTTTTAACCTTTTGAATTAATTATGTATCAACCTTAGCTTGACCAAATTTTTGACTACTATATAAAGAATCAACTTTATAATGTTTACACTAATGAACATTTAAAGATAATGATGGTCAAACCTGTTGACAAACACGTAAGTCAAAATGTTGAATGAGACTATCAGGTGGCGATTTGAATTCTCCAAGGTCTTTATTCCTGTCTATGGAATATACACACTCTCATCAATGACATTCGGTTGATACTCAATTAGTTGACTATCTGCTCCATAAATCACATTTTCCGCGAGGCCAACAATGCAACTGATTATCTCTCTAAAAAAGGTCACTCTATTTCTACTGCCGTGGTTGACGTAGTCACTGGAACCAATCCTACCTTTGATCATTTTATTCTTCTTGATTCTCTAGGTCACTTCCTTGATCCTAATTCCTAAAATGAATGACATACACTTTTTATAATGTACCCCAAAAAAAATACTAGCTAGCTTTTTGAAGAGTTCATTGGTTACAACCCCTAGATACTACAACTGTAAGAAGTTTACGTGACGTCATTTTCGTTATGGACATTATACACATTATGTGTGATACTAATTCCTAAAATGAATGACATACACTTTTAATTTGCTTGTGTGTATAGAAGGAAGTGAGGGACAATGGCTGTTGAGCGTCGGCCTATCATTTCCGAATTCAGGATTCTGAAATGTTACATATCTATCCTTGTCATTTCCAAAAAGAATTGCTTTGTTTACTTATTTATGGAAAGTCAAAATTTCCAATACTTTATAGAAATTACAATATAATAATAAGAGTCCATTTTTGAAGAGACTGTCTCACATTAGTATTAAAGTGAGACCAGGTGATGTCGCTACGGACATCACGCGCGTGCATCAAACTAGTACCGGAAATTAGTTAAACGCTTGGACCTATTAGTTATGCTAGCCTTAAATTATTTATGGATGAATTAGTTAAGTGTTGAAGTATATTAGTTAAGCAGTGAAGTATATTAATTAAGCGTTGAAGTATATTAGTTATACCATATAAACCAGATTATAACGCATTTTATTTGTCCAATCACAACAATACCACATAGTTACATGTGCAAAAGGTGGACTATATTTGCAAACAATGAAGTGTGAAAAAGAGAAATGGATAGAGAAATCTCTGGAACAATTACAAACAACGTAACCCCATGGCGATATGAAACCGCAAGAAAGTTCTACAATCTCATTCTCAAAAGTCAAGATAATGAAGATGCAAGAAAGGTACACTAGTGGAAAAATAAGGAAGGGTCGCGGTCAAAAACGCCCTAAGGGTCGCGTTTTTTGGCCGTGACCCTTCAATAGATAAGAAGGATTTGCGGTTTTTAACCGCGACCCTTCACAACGAAAGGGATGCGGTTCGGGCCAAAAACGCAGCCCTTCTAGCTGAAGGGCTGCGTTTTCGGCTTAAACCGCACCCTTCTTTAAATGAAGGGATGCGGTTTTAAGCCTAAACCGCAGCCCTTTTTAAATGAAGGGCTGCGGTTTAGGCTTAAAAACGCCAGGCCCTTCAAATTCAATTTTTTTTTTTTTAAAATAAATTAAATCGCGCCCTGCCCCCCACCCCCGCCCCCCGCCCCCCCACCCCCGCGACCCCCTGCCCACCCCCGCCCCCCAAGCACCCCCCACCCACACCCCCACCCCCACCCCAACCCTCCCCCCACACCCCCGCCCACCCACCCCCCCCCACCCCCGCCAGCCCCACCCCCGCCCACCCCATGACCCCCCCCCCCCCCGCCCCCCACCCCCCGCACCCCCACCCCCCGCCACCCCCCGCACCCCCACCCCCCGCCCCCCACCCCCACCCCCCGCCCACCCCCCTGCACTCCCACCCCCCCCCCACCCCCACCCCACACCCGCCCACCCCCTGCACTCCCCCGCTCCGCCCCCACCCCCCCTTGCCCACCCCCTGCACTCCCCCCGCCCTACACCCGCCCCCGCCCCCACCCCACCCCCCCACCCCCTTCCCCCCCCGCACCCCCACCCTGACCCACCCTCTTGCCACCTCCTCCACCCATTCTTGCCGCCACCACCCCAGCCCACCCTCTGCCACCTCCTCCACCCATTGCTGCCAGCCACCCCAGCACCCAACCAGCCCCATAGCCCAGCCCGAGCACCCACCATGGCAGCCCCCCCCACCCCACCCCCAACCCAAAACCTCCCTTCGACACAAAAAAACCCGATTAAATTGCAATAATATATGACAAGTTTTTGAACGTAATAATTAACTTTAAATATGTATATATTTAATAATGTAAAAAGTGTACATAGAATTGATACAAACTAGTAGATGTATCATAAGCAATCATCACAAATGTGGGACGCCAACTTATCCCGAACTTCATGTAATTCGTCTGTGGTGAAGGCCCTCAAACGTGGTGTGTTATTCATATAAACCTTGCAAAACAACCAAGGAATAAACACATAATATAAGAATTCAATCATTTACCGTAGTTAGTAGTTCTAAAAATGACATATACCTTCCCGAAATTCAATCAAAAATAAATGCAAGCCTAAAACTCTACACACTAGTTATATTATACCTTATATTATCATATTGAAAAAGAAAATGGAGTTAAATGAAGCGATAAGTACGAATTGGACACGAAAAGGCAAAAATAGGCCTAAAATGCCCTTTTCGTTCCCAAAATTCAACCTACAACAATTGCAAACCTAAAAATCTACACAATAGTTTACATTATGCCTCATATTATCATGTTAAAAATGAATTTGGGGTTAAATGACTCGATAAATACGATTTGGAAGCGTAAAAGGCAAAAATAGGCCTAAAAATGACACTTTCGTTCCCAAATATATGCATGTGCTACTTTGGTTTCTAAACCAATTAATACCTATTACCAATCGATCTAATCTAAACTAACATATACTAATAAGTTACATACCTTTTGAAGATCATCGGCGTTAGTGCAATGGTTGATGATATCGAACATGTACCTCAGCACGTAATAGCCACATGCAAGTCCATCATCTTGTTGCGAACACTAAATGTTCACCAAAGGATGCATCCAATGACATTCATGTTAGATGTGTAGTATGTGGCTAAAAGTGTTTCTATATAAGGACAAATAAATTAGTCATGTTACCTCGACTGATATCCAAACAGGAGCTTTTGGTGCTCGAAGTCCTGTTGCACTAATATGCTTCATCACACTACATCAATACATTATTATAAGATTAGATGTACTAACTGTTTATATATTTAAAGATGATGAATAATGTGTAATATTAATAAGTGCGCATATATTGAGTTTCGATTAGGCTACCTATTTAACAATGATTTGATTAGTAAGGTCCGTGGTGGTTGTCGACGCAAAGAATCAAAGTGGTAGACTTCGTTACGTGACAAACATATCGCAAGCAGTGTCCAATGAGCCCTACAACAAGAAAATATAGTTATTATTAATCGTAGAACAATTAATAGGTCAATTTAAGTATCGAATAATAAAAGTAAAGCGAGTTTAACAAGCATACTTTTCAATATAAGGAACAAGAATGATCTGATGATATCCAAAACGAGATGATGCTTTGAAACTCATGTTGAGATACTCTTTCACTTCGGCTTTGTTTTGTAAGCAATTGTCATCTCGTATTATGTTTGGACATAACCAACCAAACATTGCACTAGATGTTGCAAGTAATTCATTGTATAATAACCTGAGAAATTATATTGATTAAAAGTAAACTATTACTTATTATGGAATTGAAAACTACTTAAGGCATATGTATATGTATATTTAATTTATATACTTATGTATTACCTCATGAATGTTTGTATCATGGAAACATTCAACTCTACCCCACATAAGAATTCTTTAATGTCAACCTTAGAAATGAATGTCGATGAGTCCTCAAGGTAGTGGAATTGTTGCTCCCCCAAAGGAACCTCAATTGCACTTTCATCGGGTAAATCGCTAAGCGCACTCATGTAACCAAAAAGCATGGAATAGTAAGGCTCCGCACCACCTCTGGATCGATAATAAGTGGATTCTTTGTCCTAGAAACATTTCCCTTCACCACATTTCGTTCACCTTCATCACGTAAACTTGCTTTCTTATAAGGTGAACATGCCTTCTTTCGCTTCCTGTCATGTGAGTCGGCCTTCCCCCAAACCTAGTAATTAGTTAAAAGTAAAGATATTATTGACTATCATAGGAACTATAAAAGAAAACACGCATATATATATATGAATGTTAATCATTGTACCTCATCTGAAAACCGCACCAATGCACGCGGCCACAAAACATAACTGCCAAGGGCATCATTTAGTAATTGTAGACCAACTTCTGGCTTCGGTAGCGGAAGAGGTAATTCTTCGAAACCTGACACAATTTCATTGAGGGTGACCACATAGTGATTATCATCCACTAACTGGTTATGCAATCGTACTCGGTCACTAGGGGGTTGTGCATGGCCATGAGCTACGAGAATGAAACTATCATAACCATCTCCTCGAGCTAATAGTTCACATGGTGTCTCTTCCTGTAAAAAAAAAACTCTATTTATAGTTAGTCTATGAAACAACATATATATAGTAAGAATTTCATGCATTTAAGAACAATAGTTGTTTAACAAAGCAAAGGGATTAAGTGATTACCTTCAACTCGGGTACTACAGGTGGATCAGGCTGGCTAGGTGTAATATCACTACCCTTCTTGAATGCGGTAAAAAGTCGGTAAACCCATTTGCTCCAAAATGGCGTTGAAGTTATGTGTCATCTCCTCCCTTAGCTCCTCCCGAATTGCAGATTTCATAGCCTCCACATCTACTGACGCTGCCGACTTCACACTACTTACACTTAATTTTGTCGTTGTAGTGTATTGATCACCATATACCTTTCTCAAACCGAGGCGGACACCTCCTACGCCCCTCACGCGTCCACTGTGGTCCTTTCCTAAAGTTTCGTGCAATGCATCAATGTGTCCTTTAGGAGTGAACTCACCAGTTGCCTCTGTTTCCTTCAAGCCAATCTACATAAGTATAAGAGAGAAATGCTCGTGAGCGCAAAAGTTATATTATATATACCTTATATAACCATATAATCTGTACTTACAATGGCGTTGGCTATCTGTTGTGTTCCGGGATCAGGCAAGACTCTTTTTCCCTTTGCATCAACCCCATGCATCGAACACCACCAATCGAGGACTCTATCTGGTTGCCGAGGCTGTGCAACTGTCGTCGTTGAGCTAGTCCCCGTTGCCGTTGTCGACCCTATTGTGGGGTAATGGCTGAACATCCACTTCTCTCTCGCCTCATTGTACGAATGAGCACCCAAATGATGATAATACTTCCTAGCTTTTGCACTCGCGCTACTTTTCTCACGACTTGCCTAAAACACACAATTATAAACAAAGGTTAGCTACGGTGTTATACAATATCTTTGGATCTAAGTGTATTAAATCTTAATAAAATATTCTTACAATAGCTTGTGGGGTTGTTTTCTTGGCAACAAATGCTTCCCACTCTTCGGGTTTGATAGTTTTCCATATTTGAAATGGTAATTTGGATGGTCCGAGATGATGTTTCGGTGAAGCCTCGGGATCGGCTTGTGTTTCTCCGCCGTAGATGTTCTTCTTCTTTGTACCTACTACTTTCCTCCGCTTAGTGATCCACCCGGACACTAACTTAGCCTTGAAAACTACGAATCTCTCGGGCAACCGCGGATAGAAATACATTCTTCTTGGCTTCATCATCTTCGATATTGAATTGATTCTACAAAAACGCAGTTCACAAATTAGTTTTCGCAAATGTTGTAATTTATATGCTATAAGTAATATTACACATATATTTAACTAAATAATTAAGAAACTAAACGTTATTGTACATGAAGCTTACCATGGTATCTTCCCATAGACACCGCTTCAATCCCTCGGGCACCTCTTTCCATGAGTGCAGAATGGAGAGTTTATGCATGCAAATGCCAACTTGCATGCCATACTTTTGACGCCACTTTCCACAAGGTTGACCCATGTTATCGTACTCCAAAGTCATATTTGGGTGTTTCCTTAGTGACTTTGTAGGTCCCCTTCCTTTTCTCTTTTTCGTCGCCAATGACTTCCTAGGCATTTGTGCGTTTATTTCTTCACGGCGAGATCGAGACAATTTACCCCGTTCCTTTCTCGCATCGAAAGACTCATCCTCGGTAGTGTGTTCAGCACCACTTGTGCTGTTATCCGTATGCACCTCCGCCATCTCCCTGAAATTGTACAAATATATGCATTAATATAACAAAAAATTTAAATTAACATTGCCACTAAGGGGGGTGGGGTGTGGGGAGGGGGTTACGTGTGCAAGGGCCAGCGGGGGGGAGGGGAGGGGCAAGCGGGGAGGGGGGTTACGTGTGCAAGGGGCAGCGGTGGGGAGGAGGGGGGGCAGCAGGGGAGGGGTGTGCGGGGGAGGGGCAAGCAGGGGAAGGGAGTTACGTGTGCAAGGGGCGTGAGTGGGGGAGGGGGGGCAGGGGGGGGGTGTGCGGGGGAGGGGGGGGGCAGCGGTGGGGGAGGGGTTCCGTGTGCAAGGGGCAAGCAGTGGGGGAGGGGGGCAGGGGAGGGATGTGCAGGGGGGGGGGGCAGGGGAGGGGTGTGCGGTTGAGGGGAGGGGAGGGGCAGCAGTGGGGGGAGGGCGGCGGGGGGGGAGGGTGGGGGCAGTGGGGGGGAGGGGCGGCGGTGCGGGGGGGGAGGGGGAGGGGTGTGCGGGGAGGGGGTGTGTAGTGGGGGGGCATGTGCGGGGGCTTGGGAGGGCTCCAAGCGATCTTTGCCGGCCCTCCCAAGCCCCCCGCACATGCCCCCCTCCCCCGCACGCCCCCCCCCTCCCCTACTACGCCCATCCACACCCCTCCCCGCACACACCCCTCCCCCCCCCCCGCTCTGTTGCCCCTCCCCCACCTGCTGCCCCTCCCCCTCCCCTCCCACCTTGCCGCGCCCCTCCCCCGCACACTGACCCTCCCCCCCCCACTGCCGCCCCTCCCCCGCACACCTCTCCTCCCCTCCCCCCACCGCGGACCTCCCCCATGCACACCCCTCCCCTTGCACACAGTTACATACTAATAAGTTAGGAGTTAGATCAACAAAAATAAAATAAAATGACTCGATAAGTACGAATTGGACGCGAAAAGGTAAAATTTGACCTAAAATGACCTTTTCGTTCCCGAAATGCAACCAACAACAAATGCAAGCCTAAAACTCTACACAATAGTTACATTATACCTCATATAATCATGTTCAAAAAGAATTTGGGGTTAAATGACTCGATAAGTACGATTTGGAAGCGAAAAGACAAAACTAGGTCTAAAATGACATTTTCGTTCCCGAAATGCAACCAACAACAAATGCAAGCCTAAAACTCTACACAATAGTTACATTATACCTCATATAATCATGTTCAAAAAGAATTTGGGGTTAAATGACTCGATAAGTACGATTCGGAAGCGAAAAGGCTAAAATAGGCCTAAAATGACCCGAGAATCGAGTCACATGGCAATGGAATGCCCATCAGCTGGTAGCGGCGGAGATAGTGAGAAGTTTTACAAATGTGGAGAGCATTCCATTGCCATGTGACCTCACTCTCCACATTTGTAACACAGTCCCACCACCACCGCCACTACTGCCCCCCACTGCACTCCCTCATTGCCATGTAGGCGTAAAATGACCTTTAATTTTCGTTTTCGAAATTCAACCAACAACAGATGCAAGCCTAAAACTCTACACAATAGTTACATTATACCTCATATAATCATGTTCAAAAAGAATTTGGGGTTAAATGACTCGATAAGTACGATTCGGGAGCGAAAAGGCTAAAATAGGCCTAAAATGACACGAGAATCAGGTCACATGGCAATGGAATGCCCATCAGCTGGTAGCGGCGGAGATAGTGAGAAGTGTTACAAATGTGGAGAGCATTCCATTGCCATGTGACCTCACTCTCCACATTTGTAACACGGTCCCACCACCACGCCACTACTCGCCCCCCCGCACTCCCTCATTGCCATGTAGGCGTAAAATGACCTTTAATTTTCGTTTCCGAAATTCAACCAACAACAGATGGAAGCCTAAAAATCTACATAGTTACATTATACCTAAGCCCTCCCCCACCCCCTGTCGCCCCACCCCCACCCCGCCAGCGCCTCCCCACCCTTGCCGCCCTCCCCACCCCTTGCCCCTCCCCCACCCCTATCCACCCTCCCCCACCCCCCGTCCAGCATCCCCCCGCCCTCCCCCACCCCATGCCCCGGCCTCCCCAGCCCTCCCCCACCCCCCGTCCCAAGATCCTCTCGCCCTCCCCCACCCCATGCCCCGGCCTCCCCAGCCTCCCCCATCCCCTCGCCAGTAACCCCACCCCCTACCCACCCTCCACAAGCCCTCCCCCACCACCTACAATCACATTTTACAACACAATATAGAAGAGAAATTAAATAAAACAAATTAATTAGAGAAATGAAAAAGAGGAGAGAGAGTGAGAGGGGAATTACCGACAATGCAGTAGTGGTGGTGGTGATGGCGTCAAGTTGCGCTGAGAGAAGAGAAGAAGCAGGAGCTCAGGCAACGTTAATAGGCAACGTCAATGAGTGTGCACCGGCGATGGGACGGCGCTCCGGCGATGTGTCGGTGCTCCGGTGATGGCCGTTAGGGCAGTGCGAGTGAGAGTGAGGGAGAGGGGTGAGTGTGCGAGTGAGTGTGAGGGAGAGGGGTGAGTGTGCGAGGGAAATTTGCGAGTGAGTGTCTACTGTGTGTTGCGCGCAAAACTATAGGTTGAATTGGGCGGGATAGGAAGGGCTGCGGTTATCCTAGAAAACGCAGCCCTTCATGTATGAAGGACTGCGGTTTCTGGGCTAACCGCAGCCCTACATTAATAGGGCTGCGGTTAGCCTTAAAACCGCAGCCCTTCATACAATTTGAAGGGCTGCGTTTTCTAGGTAACCGCAGCCCTTCACTAAAATGGCTGCGGTTTTCAAGGAAACCGCGCATGCCCTTCAATGTGACCTTTCCTTTTTTCCCCCTAGTGGTACTGCAAGAAGTCTACAAGAATAATGCTACAAGTATAACCAAAGTCTTAACTACAAAACCAATTATTGAAGAACAATGCTTATCAAGTATAACTACATTGGTTATTTTAGACTCAGCTCGTGCAAAAACAAATTAAAGGGAAGAAGTGTAAGGAAGAAAAGTAATTTTAAGAAGACTAAAAAAAATAAATTCCTAGAACCAAACTCAAATTGGTACAATTACTCCAAATGCTAGGTTGTTTTAAGTTCTTTTTTCAGGTTGTCTTTTGCATTTGATATTTTAGATTTATAAAAAAACTTATTTTTTCGTTTATATTGGAAACTAAATAATGTTCAATAGAGCTTAATTAACTAATTATAGAACAACACTAACTAATGTACTGGATATGTTAACTAAAAAATAATATAAGTCTATATATAGATTACCAGTTCTAAACTATTGTGCTAAAATACTTAACTAATTCGCCAAAAATATTAAGTAATTAGCCAAAAATATCATCGTGAGAATTTTCGAGATGCGGTCCGTTTTTGAAAAACATATATCTCTCAGACTAAGAGAAGTCTCACGTTAAGACTAACGTGACGATAGACTAAGACATATCTCACGTTAAGACTAACGTGAGACCGTCTTTTTTAAGAATTTGTGTAATAATAATAATTGTTGTTCGATTGGTTGAATTCTAATTATACTAAGTTAAATCCTACCTTAAATAATTATCTACTTTTTATTTTTTTAGGACACTTTCTTAGGAAGAGTGTCCTAAGTTCCTCTACTGTACCTTAAAGAATAATGAGTTTACATAAATTCCAAGTAATAAAAAAACATGATGATATATGATAAAACGACTCATTTTAAAAAACAACCTTAGAATATTATAGAGAGCTCCACCTAAGCATGACATGTCATTCTTTTTAATTTTCATTTTTTTAAAAATAGTGTTTAACATAGATATAAATACATATAAGGTGTTTTTAATAAGTAAATATTACACTCTGATTTTAAATAAACAACCTAAATTATTTAATTATGTAAATTGAATATAACTTTAGCTACATAATTCACAATATTATAATTTCTTTTACCATCAGAGAGTGCTCGAAATATATTTTTAAATAAGTTCCATATACAATATAGTTTGGATTTTTTAACTGGAATAATACAAACTTTGGCCCGTTCTCTCGCAATAATACAAACTTTTGATTATTTTTTAATAATACAAACTTTAGGCCAAAATTCCTAGAGTAAGTCGAAACCGGTTGATAACTTGGTGTAGGAGGTAAACAAGCTGACGTGGCACTCATTAAGCCACGTGTCATTATTTTATTGGCTGATTTTTAAATTTTTGATTTAAATATCAAAAAACATTTAAAACATTTTCTTTTTTTCTTTCTTCTCCTCGCTCCCCTCCCCGGCAAGACCCCTAGACCCGCCCTAGCACCATTTCTCTCTCTTCATGCTCGCGGGAAACCCCACCCCCACCCCCACGGATGAAACCACGACCCTCACCACCCCCACCCCAGCACCCCTAGACCCTGCCCAGCCACCGTTTCTCTCTCTTCATCCTCCCCCCTAGCCAAACCAACTGAAACTCCACCCCCCTGCCCCCACCCTCACCGCCACCCCCCATGGATGAAACCACCCTCACCACCCCCTCCCTAATCACGAAAGACCCTTCCCCAGCCACGAAACGTCCCCACCCGAACTTAACTCCTCCACCCCCACCCCGAAACCACTTCCCCACCCCTCGGCCCCCGCCTTGACCCTCCCCGATCTACGAATCGAAAGCTTGATTCTGTAACAATGGTGGGTTGAGCTACGTGGAAGGAGGAGAAGGGAGAGGGAGAAGTGTTGGTGGAGACGAAGAAGGACGTCGGCTATTTTCGCTTGCCGCCGACACTCATCCTCTTTTCCTCCTTTTTTATTCTCTCTCCTCGCCGCTTTGTCGGCCACTCCTTGTTTGGTGGTTACCGGTGTAGATGTGGGGAGCTTTGGCGGCGGAAAAATGAGTTGTGGCGGCGGACATTTCGTGGTCGGGAGGGGGTTTCGTGGTGGGGGAGGGGTGGTGAGGGTGGACTAGTGGTTTCGTCCGTGGGGGGGGAGGGGGATGGGGAGGGGGAGGGGTGGACTGGTGGTCGTGGTGGGAGAGGGGGATGGACGGTGGTTTCGTCCGTGGGGGAGGGGGGGGAGGGGGGTGGGGAATCGGTGGTTTCGTGGTGGGAGAGGGGGTGGACCGGGTGGTTTCGTGGTGGGAGAGGGGGTGGACTCGGGGTTTCGTGGTGGGAGAGGGGGTGGACTGGGGTTTAGGGGGGAGGGGAGGAGAGAGAAGGAAATTTTGGGGTCTTTTAAAATTCTTTTTTTGTTTTTTACAGGTTAAAGGTCACTTTGACCTACTCTAGGAATTTTGGCCTAAAGTTTGTATTATTAAAAAATAATCAAAAGTTTGTATTATTGCGAGAGAACGGGCCAAAGTTTGTATTATTCCAGTTAAAAAATCCATATAGTTTTACAACTTATGAAAATATATATAT
Source organism: Beta corolliflora (assembly GCA_947648045.1). Classification (NCBI taxonomy): domain Eukaryota; kingdom Viridiplantae; phylum Streptophyta; class Magnoliopsida; order Caryophyllales; family Amaranthaceae; genus Beta; species Beta corolliflora. Next base: position 162,338 of record CANSZD010001206.1, read on the forward strand.
TTGGATGAACAATAACGTATTATTTATTCTTTGTTTTAAATACATATAAAAATAACTATAAAAATAGCGTATATAATAAAGTATTATTTATTCTTCATTTTAAATACATATAGAAATAACTATAAAAATAGCGTATTATATGTAACAATAGCAATTATGTCTTTCAAAATCATACTTTTAAAAATTGAGTTATATAATGATAAAAAATACATACATATAGTTTTGAACCTATAGTATACCATGATGATATTACATGAATAATCAAATGAAAGTAATTGACTAATTATTTTATTCCTGGAATATTTGTTGTATACTGAATTATTTATGTTTTTCTTTTTCATATATCTATATGTCAGATCTTATTCTTTTTGCAATAAACTTAATTCTACTAAAACTAAGTGGGAAATCAAGGTTCGAGTTTCTAGACTATTTGATGTCGCAGATCATAAAAAATGGGGAAGTTTGATAAGTCTTGATATGGTCATGATTGATGAAGAGATTTTTTTTCTCTTAAATAGTATTTTCGATTATTAATAGAGATTAGTTTTGTATTTAATGTATTTCATTCACGATCCATCATTATGATATTCTTTTTGGCTTTCCCATCTTCTATTCTATATGTGTTAGTGTTTATGTGCTATATTAAAAGTTGAAGTTGTGGTTGTCACTCATATTTTTTCTCTATTCTTTCTGTCATGCATCTATCGAATTATTACCCTGTACTTTCTTAAAGTTAGTTCGGGTATTTTTCATGTTAAAACTGTGTTAGATATTGGTAGTCATACAAATTATTGGGATACTATTTAATGATAGACTTAGCTACAATATTCAATTGAACATTAAAAATATAAAATTTATATATTACAATAACAAATCTAGAAATTAAAGTATAATGACAAATACTTTCTCTGTCTTTTTCTACTGCAACAATGAGTTTAGGCATGGTTTTTAAGAAAAAAAAAGGGTAGTTTAATTAGCATAGAGGGGTTAACTGGAGTAGGGGATAAGTAAATCCTTAATAAAGTAAACGCAACTTTATGAGACAATTTGAGTAATTAATAATGGTTTAATTAACATAAAGTAAATGCAATGTTGTCAACTATAGTTGCTTTTTTTACCAAAAGTGGAATGGTTCCAATAGATGAAACTTCCCAAAGTGGTAATTGTTGCAATAGAATAAGAATGGAGGAAGTATATAAATATAATGGTGTTGCAAAATTTCATTTCGCAGCAACAAAAAATCAACAATGTTAACAAAAAATTTGCAAAAAAATAAAATAAACAACAAACCGTGCAACGCACGGGCTTCAAAACTAGTTAAGTATAAATGTTAAGAATGTTACCAATAAAAGTCTTTTATATTTTTCCCTAAAAAAAGTAGTTTATATTTTAGTTTTAATTTATTAAAACAATGGTTTTATCAAAAAGAAAAATTTAAAACAATTGAAAATTTATTTTTAATCATAAAAACAATTCTAATTAGCGGAAAGTTGTAATCGCATATAATCAAAACACTGTAAAAGTAAATTTAGTTCCGTACATATTAGGCGAAGAAAATAGTAGCTAGCTACGGAAAACTTTCATGGACTTGTACACTTCTAATATGATGCATCAAATATGAAAAGTCGATATTAATAGTTAATATAGTTTGGTATAATGATGCTTGTTACAATGTTGTTTTTTTTTCTTTTCCCTGAAAAGAGCAAAAAATAGTTGATAACCAGCTCGAAAACTTTCACAAAGGCAGTGAGAGTGGCCCAGAGTAGAGCCTTAGAGGAGCAGATGTGGCTAAGTTAGAATGACAAGCTAAACAGTGAGTATGAGCTAACATACATGTGTTTATGTCTACTTCCCAAAAGCATCTTAATCCCTAAACACCAGACAACTTATAAGGGATAAACTATTGCAACTTTGCAAGACATAACACGGACTCTCTTTACTCTTTGTTCCTTTTTTTTACACGGTAATCATCAGCTTCATTTTAGAACATAATCTCTATTATATAAGCGAAGGGGGCTATGGTATCCCCTATAAATTTACTTTATTTTTTGAAAGAGAAATTTCATTAATTAAAGGCCAAACGACATCTACAATAGGTATTAAAGAAAAACAAGATACAATCAAACAAGGTTAAATCAAATTCGTCTTCAAAGAAACTACAATGACCCAAATCGAGCAATACAGCGCATCCCCCTTTTATTAACTGAATCAAGCAGCTATTGATGAGGAAGTATGTTATTCTGACATAGTTTGGGAAGAACATTATTGATCGAGCCATGTTGACCGCATCCGAGATTCCAATACCTTCATGTTGAGTCTCGAACTTCAACCAATGAGAACAATTTCTCATACCTAAAGACAACAAAACCATACTCACAACTCCCATAGGGGAGAAGGAGATCTCCACAACAGAAACTAAAATCCCCATAACAGGGTTTGAAAAAATCTCATAATGAGAGACTAATTTATTCAACAAAATAAGAAATAAATGAACTAAAGAAGGGGTAGGGGAGGTTAGGGTTTGAGAAGGAGAAAAAGAGAGAGAGAAAGGGGGCGGGTAGGTTTTCAGCCCTATAAATTTACTTAAATACCCATTAGTAAATCAACTACTACCAAAAAAGGGAAAAACAAAATCAAACTCAAATATAGCATTAAAAAATTAACTTAAATGTTGAAGACAATCAAGTTATAATTGAACAACCTAAAAAAAAGAAACATTGACTATAAAAGTTTGTACATTTGTCTTTGAAAAAAGTAAAAAAAAAAAAAAGAATATTACATCAATCAAATATCTTATCAATCAATTCACAAACATAATTAAGTATTATATCAAAACTAAAAATTCAATCAATTAACAAAGTGAAATGATTTATTTAACACAAAAGACTATGTTAATACAGCATAAGAAATCCAAAATAAATTCACTTAACATTCTTTTATCGTTCATCAAGTTTAATTTTAAAAACCTAAAAGAAAGAATAAGTAAAAAAATTAATAAAAGAAGGGTTAAGTGATAGAGGCTTAACCTACGAAATTTAGCCAAAAAAATGTGTAATGTTTAAATTTTAAAACCTTTTTATGCCCAAAAGGCTAGAATTTATGTTTAAAAAAATAAAAAAATCAGGCATACATCGTGTGCATAATTTGCTAGTATACCAATAAGCTAAGCTTTAGTTTGATGAACATTATGAAGCATTGTACTAGAATAGGCCTTATATATTGCGTTATTTAATTACTAGGGTCGTATTTAAGTAAATATATAGGATCCGCTTTCACATTCTATCTCCTCTTTGCCTTGGTTTCAGTTGCTACAATAAATCAGAAGATCATAGAGAATGGAGGGAGTAGCTTGCGATTAGGTAACAATATATTCTACCAAACCAAATAAATTTTTTATCTTAATAATAATAATAATAATAATAATAATAATAATAATAATAATAATAATAATTATTATTATTATTATTATTATTATTATTATTATTATTATTATTATTATTATTATTATTATCATCATTATAAAATCATCATATATTGTCAAACTAATTAAACTTATTTTTGCTAATGGAAATTTAAAAAGTTTAGTGATTAAACCGATATTCATTTATAAAAAAAGGTTTTTACTAATTTAAAAACGAGTTATGGAGTCTTAAGGTGACTTTCAACAAGTGTATGAAATAAATTGGTCCTTCTAATAAATTTATGCATTTTGTAGAATATATAATTGAAATGTTTATCATGAATTGAAAGGAGAAAGAGGAGAAACAATTTTATTCAAACCATTTAGATGATTTTAACTTTTAATCATACTTTAAGGTGGAATTGTTCTTTTTTTTTCTTTTGTCAAAGATGAGTTCATTTATTCATTAAAATTCTTAGACTTGTTGCTTTTATGGTGTTTTAAGTTAATGTTACCAGTTCTTGTCTTACCTATTGTTTTAATAGTAGCGTGTTTTTCAAAAGTTAATTGCTCTATACTTGCAAAGTTAATTGAAATGTTTAGACTTGTTGCTTTTATGGTGTTTTAAGTATATTCCACTGGTGGGCAACTCATAATACATATTTGTATGAGGCATCTCTCAAGATGAGAGTGTATATTACTACCACTTTTGTGAAATAATGTTACCATACTAATGAAACAACTAAATAAAGTGATTAATATCATTCATTAAACTTAATCAATAGTCTAACAGACTTAAGTCTAAAGCAACTGTCCTCCAACCACACTCTTTTCATTGAAAAAGATAAATTGAGTTTAGCAAGATTATAATCTATCATATTCCCTACCCTCAAATAAAGCTAGCTAGAGCTTGTACTCGGTCAGAAAAATGCAAGATTATTGCAAGGCAGTAAGAACTTAAGAAGATTATCTTTTTAAGTTATAGCATTATGCTCCTCAGATTAAGGAAATTAATAAAGTGCCAATATATGCAACATTGCAGGCTATGAAATTCTTTTTTTTCCTGTAAGTCGTGGAAACAATTGATTGACCTATTCACAAGCAAAATAATGAGCAGTTTTTTTTTGAGGGGAAAATAATGAGCAGTTAAAGGACAGTTAATAGCTCATGATTTAATAATTATAAAAATGTATTTCCTCGATTGTAACAATGTTTTTATTTATATGGAATTTAATTGAAAGATACCCTTAATATAATATTGGTTTAAAACCAATCTACTTGTGCTTAGATCCATAGTATATAACAGTTGTTGCAGGTTGGAGAAGTATTCAACACGTCGAGCAAAAGAGCTTAAGCGGCACAATTTTATGCTACGATTGACTCTTGGGAGCTTCAGACTGATATTAACTTATCAAGTCGCCCAATTTAGATAAAGTCGATCTAGCTAGACTAACTACTAACAACTTTTCAATATGCCAAATTGCCAACCGTTTAATCAAAGTCTTATTTTTTTTCCTTCAACAATATTAGCTATTCCCCTCTATGAATTAGTGGATTATCCCTCCAAATTTAGAATAAGTCTCTATTTATTTATCCAATTATGGAAATATTAATTAGTAAAGATAAGTAATATATATAAATATTTTTAACTTATAAATAACTAGAATATCAATACTTTTAAGTTAAAAATTATAATATCTCATAAAATAAAAAATTTATTAATTAGAGAAAGAATATGATAGGCATTGTATGATGTTATAAATAATTCGATTTCATAGATTTTCATTATATATTAACTTTTAGGGACTTTTCTGACAAGATAGATAAAAAAGCATTGATAAATCGATATTCATTGTGGACATTTCTTTTTTCAATACCATTTAACATGAACAATATATTTGCTAACTGAGTTATTGGTTATAAACTAATGAATTGCTACTCATGTTAGCGATTTTACTATTCATGTTAGAGGATATTGAAGAAGATGTCCCATATCACTATATCAGGTTTGGACTATCCTCAATAAACATATTACTTTCACACATGCAACGTGGACGAGATAGACTATGCTATAAACATATTGTACATATCAAGACATTTCCTCTATTATAAGGGTTGACTTTTTTATAATCAAATTCTCCTCAACCATTAAAAATGCAATAGTACAAAATCACCAAATTTATTGGTGCACACCCTTTAACCTCTTAACCAAACCACTCAACTAAGCTCATCCAAAATGAGCTAGTACAAAACTATAAGCCTCAACTTCTTGATACATTAAAGGAGAAATAAATGCAAATGATGAAATAACAATGTTTTTCTCCCTCCTTTTCTTTTGGTGCAATAAATGCACATAAAAATAGTTAAAACACTACTAGTAAGCTTGCTTAGCAGCAAGACAAAGTGTAAAAAAGCAAAAAAAAAATAGTCCTACAGCCGTTAGTTTTAAGTAGGTTCCCCAACCATTTGGGATATGATCCCAAATTAGCCTTTGGATCAAAACTTAGAGAGAGAAAGAATGGGCTATGCACCCTCATTTCTCAACACGTGCTCCTTCCATCTTACTTCTCTCTCCTCTTTTTATCTTTGCTTTCATGCATGGATTTCTCCCCCCCACCAAATTTAGTACTACTTATTTAGTACTAGTAGAACTACAAACTAGTTTAATTTTAGAGAGAAACAAGTAGAAATTCTTGCTCATCAACTAAGACCACAAACACACACAAAAATAAACTAAAAAACAAGAAAATTTAAAACTACCCTCTTTCTCTCTCTTGATCAAATTTTGATTATTTCCTCAAATTTCAACTACCCACAAGCTAATTAGTGAGAGAAAGTTGAATGAAAACAGAGAAATTGAAGGGAAATGTGTAAAATTTCCTACTCAAAAAAGCTCCTCTTTTTGTGCATCAGTAGTTCAGATCTTAACCTTAGCTCAAAAACAGCAACTTCCCTCTCCTACTTTCACCTCCTCCTAACTAGAAAATAACCTCTAAAGTTCTTACAAAAACTTATAATCCAATCAAATCATCAACATTTCCCCTGTTTTTCCTCTGTATTTTCTCACTAAAATTTTCGCTAAGCCTTTTTTTTTTTCTTTTGTTTTGTAATGGAAGTGCAAAAGTTGAAGCATGTATGCAAATTCTGCAAGAAATGTTTCCCTTGTGGAAGATCACTAGGAGGTCATATAAGGTCTCATTTGCCAAAACCAGGGTATGAACTCAGAGAGAATCCAAAGAAAACATGGAGAGTAGCCCGTCGCGACGAATTGCTGCTTAATTCGTCCTTCTCCTCTTCATCAACCGAGACCGAGAACCGAAAAACTCGAATAATAAAGAATCATGTTCAGGGTAAAAGATCCAGTATTGGTAGGAATAATTCTCATTCCTCTGTTTCTGAAGTGGTTGAAGATGATCATCAAGAACAAGAACAAGAACAAGAACAAGAACAAGAAGAAGTTGTTGTTGCAATGTGTTTGATCATGTTATCTCAAGATGAAGGATCTTGGGGTGATATTTCTTCTTCTTTTGCTGTTACTGCTGATTCTTCTGAGAATAATGTTTCATTTTTTTCTCAGGGAAATAATAACACTAAGAGTAGGAGGAGAAAGAGGAGAGAGAAAGTTCAGGTGAATGAAAATGACTCTGTTTCTGTTGGTGTTAATGGTAAAAAATTTGAATCTGTAGCATCTGGGTATCTGCAAAAAGAGTTGAAATTGAAGGGAATTGAAGTTTCTGCAAATGGGTTTTTCTTGAATGATCAGACTAATAACTGTTTTGAGAGTAAGAAGAGGAGAGAGAAAGTTGAGGGTAAGGAATCTGTTTTTGGTGCAACTGATCATTATGTTGGTAAGATCATAAAAGCAGAATCTGCAGTTTCTGGGTATGTGAAAGATGGTGCAAAAATTAAAGAATTTGAAGTTTCTGAAAATGGGTTTGTGTCAAATGATCATATTAAGCAATCTTTTGAGAGTAAGAGAAAGATTGGCCAATCTGTAACTTCTGGGTGTGTCAAAAAGGGGTCAAAATTGGAAGAATATGAAGTTTTAGAAAATGGGATTTCTTTATATGATCAAAAGAACATTGATCGTAATGAATTAGATTCTGAATTTTATAATGATGTTAGTAAAACAAGTTGCTTTAAAAGGAGCAAATTTGAGTGTACTACTTGTAACAAGGTATTTCACTCTTATCAAGCTCTAGGAGGGCATAGAGCTAGCCACAAGAAGCTGCTAGGCGGAGGTAAGTGTTCTCCGCCCTCGCCGAAGCTCGAGGCGAGCAACGTTGCTGGCAACGTTGTTACTCTCTCGCCTAGTGATAAACAACAAGAACAAGTAGTTTCTGAGATGGGGATTGGATCATCATCGTCGTCGTCAACAAAGAAAGTTGTTCAGAAACATGAGTGTCCAATATGTTATAGAGTTTTTCCATCAGGGCAAGCACTTGGAGGGCATAAAAGATCTCATTTATTAGTAGCTAATAATTCTGAAATTAATGGCAGAGTTTCTGAGGGGAAAATCAATAATAATCATGTTAGAATTGCTGAAGTTGTTGAAAGATTAGCAAGCACAGAAACTAGAGACTTGCTTGATCTTAATTTTCCGCCTGCGCCTGCACAAGACGAGGCAACTACTACTACGACTACTACTACTGCTACTACTACACCTAGTAGTAGTGCTTCCCTTGTTGGGTTCATCAAGCCATATTGGTGTGTTGAAAGCTCTCACAAGCATGAACCACTATTGGGGTTAATCTCCAATTAAGTTGATAATGATTCATATTAGAATATGTTCAATGGTTTCAATTGAAGAGTACAGATTTATGGTATACCTTCGCCATTCATTCATTATTTTTCTTTCGCATTTGCACTAAAAAATATTCAAGGATGGCCAAATGTTATACTTTTTTTTTTCTTTTTTTACAATCATTATAGAGACCTTGTACTTTGTTGATCAAGTAAAAAGAGACAAAAGGTGAATTGCATTTAATGATAATTTTATCAACTTGTGACTTGTGAGTGTGATACATTATAATGGTAATGAAATCTCATGTATGAAAAAATCTTGTATGGGACAGTTTTACCATAACTTATCTCGAGATCATGGTGACTTTTGTTTTTTAGAATTCTAGGGTGATTTTTTACTGTTTTCAGAGGATTCTAGCAAACGTCTCACCATAAATCGATGTGAAACAGTCTCATCTTAAATTTACTATTTCAAGCATATACTTCAAGATTCAACATACAACAAGGGGTTTATAAGTTCATTAAAGATATTTGTTGAGGTAATAATACTCACTTGATATGGAAGATAAATGAGTGAGATGTTGAAAGTTGTATAGAAAGAAAGTTAAAAAAGAGAGTTTGTAATAGTAGTAGAAGTAGCATTAGACAAAGAGAAAGAGAAAGAGAAAGAGAAGAAGTAAAGCATTTTGCAATAGTTTAGTAGTGTACACAAAGATAGCATGTGAGCATAGGGTGGTTGTGTAGTCATCAACCTACCTTATACATGACAACCCATCTCACTTCTCTCGTTTGCTCTCTTAAAACTTTTCGCATGCAACTTGTGCTAGGTGTTTTTCTTAGTAATCACCAAGCTCATTGGAAAGATCTCTACTTTTTTTGAGAGGACCACTCTTTTTTCATTATGAGCTCCAATCACTTAGAATGAGGTTGACAAGCTAACACCTAATCCAATTGCATCATATTTATTTTCTTTGCTTTTAATTGATTATTCTCCCCATCTAAGTTATATTACTAATTACTATGTACTAGATTGCAAGTTATATGACCACTTTGATTGGAAAACTTTGGCTTTAACTTTTAACAATTAGGTTCTAGTCGGTCCAAGATTAACCACTTTGCATTAAAATTAGTACTAGTTATTAACTTGTTACCATTAGTTTTATATGTAAGTAGCATACACTTTTATTATGTTAATATCCTCAAGATCGGCAAATCGATTCCAACCTAAATTAGATGGCAAGTGTGGGCAGAGTGGTTGCTTCACTTGCTCTACTTGCTTGTGGACGGTGGTAGCTACTTTTCAGTAGTTATTTATGGCGTTATCTATGTTTGCTTTTCCTTTTTATTTTTCTTTGAAAAAAGGTTCATAAGGCTTGATAAAGAGGATTTAGGACTAGCCTTCAATGTATAGACAACATGATTCGAAACCTGAAGTACTTGTGAATATGAGCATAAATGAATTTCGATTAACTTATATCCCTAAGTCTTAGCAAAGGCGTCTCTTAGATTTGGGACTCCTCAACAAAGTACTTGTGATGGTAGCAGCTAGCTCTTGTAATAGTTATTCTACGAGTTTATAGGTGATATTAGTAGAGGTGGTTTGATAAAAGTATTGTTTGATAAAAACTAGAGGTGATTAATAGTCGAGTATGGCTGGGATTTAGTACAAGAAATCATGTCGAAACTCGCAAAAATTAAGGCGTGTTTTTCGGGCTATAGGCGATCTTTTTCAGGTCAGATTTGGACATTTGCCTTAAAATGCGGTTTCATTGGGTTACGCAAACCCCCACTTTTATTGGATCGGGCTAGATCTGCGCCAACGGGCCTAGATGCTCCTGATCAGCTCTAGTAATGATAAGGCTTTGTGCTTTTCATCAAGAAAAACTTATTTAGGTATGTTTCAATAAGTTCATAAGAGTGTTACATGTACAAAACATCAATTAATAACAAAGATGAATTCAATAAATGCTACTCAAGCTCAATTAAACAGTATAGTAAGTTTACATAAGTAAATTTTTAGTTGAATTAAACACATTCTATCTATTGATAGATTATAGTAGAAAAATCATATTAAAAAAAGTGTATGTTGCTCTAAAGGTACTCAAATGGCTAGAAGCAACTACATTTTAGCTAGTTTGATTTATTATTTCCACCTTAAAATTCTACCCTAAATTACTATTGTATGTCTGTACGGAACATTATTTTCACCTCTAATATAAAATCAAAAAAAATTTATACTTCCTCCATTCTGAAATAAGTTAAACACTTCTCTTTTTTATGTGAGTGTTTTTTTAGAAAATAAAGTGTTTCACTTATTTCAAAACGGAGCAAGTATAAAAAATATATTGCAAAACGGGGCCTTAAACTCTCTAACAACCTAGGTTCCAAGATGGGAAAGAAAAGGTAAAAATTCTATAAATATGAAACTATAATTAGGCAAAGTTTATTCACTTGAATGGTTAGGCATAATCATAGCTTAAGTTGAGAAATTCTGATCTTGTGGTCAATAATAAATAATCAAAGTTGGAGATGCAACAACTTTGTTTCTTCTCCAAAAAAATGCCTAACTTGTAGAAAAGATTGGTCGTTGATAAATTGCTACATGTATTAAAGCATTCAGTACTTGTTAATAGAGCATGAAGTTTCTGTGAAAAAACCAATATACCTAGAATTTGGTACGATGCATCAAATCCGGCTCCATTGATAAACAGTTTTCCTAAAAGATCCTGTTTTTTGAACTTTTAATTATGAAGATGATGAAAGAAAGAGCTTGCTGAGGAAGCTACCATTACACTAGTTTTTTGAACCATTGAACGTTTTATGTGTTTTGCACATTTTACCCCATTTTGCATACGAAAAACTTTGAATAGCTAAAAATATTAGTGACTAGGGTGTATTTTCTTTACCTTAAAAAAAAGTTTTCGGTCTAATAAGATAAGTTCAAATAATTTTTTAACAATAATAAGTTTCAACAAGTTCATATCAATTTCAATAGATTTCAACACCTTGTCAAATAGTTTCAATAATTTCAAATAAGTTCTAATAATTTAATGTTTAATAATAATGTGAAGAGAAATAGACAATGTAACAAAAAAACACATTCAAAATGACGAAATATACATGTGAAGTACAAGTTGAAGTACTTAAGAAATTTAAAGATAAAATACTGGTTAATTTTTTTTATTGAGGGTTATGTAACTCATATTGGTGATGTTGTATTTCATGTTTTGATGATGCCAAATACTTAGGTTATTGTATAGTTTTTATTTTGCAAAAATATAAAATCCAAAAAATATTGTAATGTTAATTTTTATATATCTTGTGGAGAAAGATTATTTATTTAATCTAGTCAAGATATTATTATCGGTTTTTTCACCATATACCCCTGACTAATTTTTTTTTGCACCGTATACCCTCGCAAGTTTCCAAATTCACCATATACCCCCCACGTTTCAAAAAATACATCAACATGCCCTTATGATTAACGGAAGTCTAACACCGTTAGTCATTAAGCCCTAATCCCCCCTCTAACCCTAATTAACTAACCTAAACTAAACTAAACCTAACTCTAACCCTAACTCTAATCTAATACCCTAACCCTAACCCTAGCCACCCACCCACCACTCCTCCCCCCCCACCCCACCACACCCATTTCCCCCACCACCCCTCCACCACCCCCCCCCCTTTCCCCCACCACCCACCCACCCTCCCCTTCCCCCGCTGTCGCGCCGCCCCCCCTCGCCTTTCCCCCTCCATGACCCCCTCCCCGCAGCCCAACTCCCCCCCCCCTGCGGTCGCCCACCCCCTCCCTCCCCTTCCCCGCAATCGCCGGCGACCCCCCCTCTCCTCCCCTTCCCTCGCAACCGCCGGGCCCCCTCCCCTCCCTTTCCCGCAACCGCCGCACAACCCCTCCCCCTCCCTTTCCCATGACCGCTGAACCCCTCCTCCTCCCCTAAAATGAAAAAAAAAATCGAAAAGCCCGGAACCAATTTTGCTCTATGCGCGATTGTTGGGGAAGGGAGGGGAGGGGAGGGGGTTGGCGGCGGTTGCGGGGAAGAGGAGGGGGAGGGGGTCGCGCTACTACGGCGGGGAAGGGGGGAGGGAGGGGTCTGCACGATTGCGGGGAAGGGGAGGGAGGGGGGGGGCGCGACAGTGGGGGAGGGGAGGGGAGAGGGGGCGGCGCGACCGGCCGTGGAAGGGGAGGGGGCGGCGCGACCGGTCGTGGAAGGGGAGGGGGGGGAGGGGGGTGGTGGTGGGGCGTGGGTGGGTAGGGGGTAAGGGGGTGGGGGAGGGGTGGTGGTTAGGATGGTTAGGGTTAGGGTTATTAGATTAGGGGGTTAGGGTTAGGGTTTAGCTTAGGTTTAGGGTTTGTTAATTAGGGTTAGGGGGATTAGGGCATAATGACTAACGGAAGTCTAACACCGTTAGTCATAAGGGCATGTTGATGTATTTTTTGAAACGTGAGGGGTATATGGTGAATTTGGAAACTTGCGAGGGTATACGGTGCAAAAAAAAATTAGTCAGGGGTATATGGTGAAAAAACCGTATTATTATTTATGCACTTTTGAATTTTATAATATGATATGTTTAATAGAGCTTTAGTAACTTAGAATCTTTTGTATCAAAAGATTCGTAGGTATTAGATCTTGTTGTTGTTGCTTTTCTATGGAGTATAGGTTGAAATATATGTGCCTACAAAGAAGGGGAGTGGGGCGAGATTTCCTCAACCACCTGCTGAATATGCGTCCACTACAACGGGTAGTGAAAGTAGTTAAATCCCGTTGCTATGTTTCGTGGAGGAAGTGCTGCAAAAACGTGGACCATGAAGCGCACAATCAAATCTGGAAAAGAACGTGGAGCATTACTTGAAGTAGAAAATCGCAACAGCTATATATAGAGGAAGAATTACTTGAACAAGACTGACGACTTTCAAGCGCAAAAAGTTTATCTTTTACTTAGAAAGTTTTCTGTAATTTTCCCCTCATATACAACAACATATTATTGTAAGATTCATAGTGTTTGGGTGAGAGAAAAATCTGAGAATATCCTTGTAATCAAGAGAGAGAAAGAAAGAGAAAAAAAGAGAAGACTTCGAGTGAAGTCAAGTGAGTGTCATCAGTTCAGGGGAAAACCGAGTGACTGAGAACAAGTTCCTAGAGGAACAAAGAATAGTCCGGTAATAGGTTGTAAAGAGAGTCTTTTGGCCTATTATATTAAGAAGAGTATTGAGTCAAAATCCCTTGTGGTCAAGGTTTTTCTTCCTATTGGGCCTAGGAAGTTTTCCTTGTAAAAATCTCGTGTGCATTTTCTCTTTCGTTCTAAGTTATTTTTATTCCGCATTTTAAATTCGAAAATTTCTCCTCAACTACAATTCACCCCCCTCTTGTAGTTGGTCTAGTGTTCATACGAGAATAACAGAACTTGAAAATCTCAAATGACATGTTATTAACTTTGTCTTCATTAATTAGTTGATTTATTGCAATATTTTATTATCAAAATATCAACTTTATTATATTTTTGATTAACATTTGATCATAGATGGCCATCCCTAGCCTAAGAGGGAAATATTCCCTTTTCATTTGATTTTTTGACTATTAAGTTGATATTTTAAAAGAGGGAAGAAGGGGAAATTTGTGCCTCTTATTCAACAGCATAAAATGAAAAGAAACAGGCTAGGAATGACCATAAATGGCCATCCCTAGCCTAAGAAGATGTAGAAGGCTCGAGGAGGAAGATGGGGGCAGGACAGAAAAAAACGGCTAAGGTTTTGTTTCTATCGAATAATTATGTTTTGGGGAAAAGCTCCGTTTGGTTATAGTTATTTGTGCTTATGCTTAATAAGTTATTCTCTCTTTGTGAGAGTTTTTCTCTCCTTTATGGGAGTTTTTGTCTTCCCTCTTGTAGGGGTTGTTTTCTCCTCTATAGGAGTTGTGAGTAATGTTTGTTGTTGGTTGAAGATCTAGAGTATCAAGTTGAAGGTTGATTTGTTGATTGGAATTTGTGTTGGGTTGCAACAGATTTCAGTTTTTCGTTTACAAGCTGTTGAACTAAATCCAATTTTACTTGAAAACAACGATATGAAAAACGAGGATTTTCAAAGTGTTAGATTTACTCAATGATCGTGGTTTTGCCATATTAGAATTCAGTTTATTTCACTTTGATATGTATATGTTAGTTTTTGACTTCTATTGTAAATGTCTGATTTCAAATTAACGAATGACTTTTCACTTCAAATGGAGTGCACAAGTACATTTGAAACTTGAAAGTGTAGGGAGCTTTTTCGTGGTTAGAGTGTTCCTCAGGTTCGTGGATCAACTCCTCATATTCCATTTTCTGGAATAATCAACCCTAAATAGAGATCCTGAGAAAGGACCCAATTGGGGGGCCACCGTGTACCTTCCAAAACAAAATATTTGGATATGCTGGTAGGTGACTAGGTGCAAAGAAGGCCAAAACAAACTTGTATAAATACTTAGCAAAACATACAGTTTGCAAACTCAAACATATCAAGCATCCTGTGGCCGCAAATTCTCTTTTAACAATTTGGAAGGTACCTTTTCCCTATATACAAACCTGCACAACTTGGAAGACCTAGGACAAAATTCAATTCTCTTAAAATCAATTACCCAAAAAAAAAATCATTTACAGGAGCCATTTTCACCATGACATTTAAAGTTGAATAGGAGGCACAGTGGCTGCTTGGAATAGGCTGGATTTAGCTGGAGAAATACAATTCAAGACATTCGAGTAATTATCTTTACCCCCAAAGGTGCAGAGCTTAACTTTGTTTAACAACCTACAAAAGAAAATTGCATGGTCAGGACATTTCATGTGTATATTCCGACAACTATGCATTATGCAAATTGTTAAGGTCAGAGTTAAGCAATTCAGTTGTGCTTCAGTTCTTGTAAAAGAAACCAACACCAAGATAGTAGTGTGTTACAATAAAATGATAATCAGTGTCGTAAAACAGAAACTCTGCAACATATTAGAGACAACTCAAACCAGACATCTTATTAGAAAGAAAGTACAGCAAGTACAAGTTCAGATTATTCCCAAGCAGGAAATCTTACCAATAATTCATGTAACAGAGTATACGGTGCATAGGATTACATATCAACACCCTCTTCCAAACCCTTCGAGTTCATCATCACATTTGAGTCAATTTGTTTGTCAAACTTCTTTCTCCGCCGTGCCTCAAATTCTTGATAGCCGTCCATCTAATGTGCAACATTATTCAGCAATAATATTGAATATATAGAATTTTAGCTTGTTTGTTAAGCATTAATAAATAGAGATGATGCTAATGAATTTTTAAGTAACTTTTGTGTAAGAAATGTCATGCCAATGTCAATTGGTAATTCTTGTTCATCCCTAAATAATTCATTTTTGATTAGCTTCCATTACGATCCATTACCACTTTTAGAAGTGATATTGAGCAATAATGGCAATTATGCAGAATAACACATGTTTGGAGATGAAGTTCCACTACCATGAGCATTGAAAATGTACTTAGTAAAATTACATATAAAGCCACAACAATTACTACCATTTATTCTGGCTACCAAACAGGTCGTGCAGATACATCAAACATAGCTTGGATCATTGGATGTGGAACCCACTAGACTCAGGCGGACTTCATGTATGTTACAGAAAAGATACATGCAGTTTAGAGAATGACAGAGTGACATGCCTGTTGAAACTGTTCCATGGAAATGGGGTTGTCGTGCAGGGAAATACTCTGCAGAGCTTTGCAGTCTCTGAGTATAGTTGCAGGCATCTGCAGATGACAGTTGAAATAATCAATTATTAAATCTGACAGCAATTTAAGAGGACATATCACTGACCCAAAAATATTAGTGGCATGAAACTGATTCCAAAACTTGATCGAATCTTGAAGTTCATGGGAAAAATAATAAAAAATACTTCAAAAGGTTTCATGGATACAAAAAGCATTTAGGAAAGTTGTTCTAAAACTGGTTTCCAACATCATAGCTCTAACACAAAAACCTAGTTGGTAGGAACATGTATAGCTAGGCTTTAAGCCCCAATTCTTCGAGGATTCGGACCAGGTAAACTTATAATGACCAGTTTAACCAACATATCATAGAACATTAGGATACGAGCATTAAATCATGACTCATCTCCTATCCCACCCGTCTCATGAGGAATTGAGGATGCCCCATGCTACCCTCGACACTTCCCCCACAAAGAGCTAGTTCGTGCACAGCTACATTTTCCCGTCGAACAAAAACATAATAATGGAACTGGGCCAAAAAAACTGCGATGGACCTGAACTTGTACATGGGCATGGGATTCAACCTCTTGTATGTGGGAAACCTCCAAAGAGGCTTCTAGAGGGCTCCTACAAAGATCCTTTAGGGATGTTCTAAAGTTAAGCTCTATATAATATGTCCAGTATTCCAGGTTTTGTACATAGTGAAGCCAAGTGGCTAAAGCTTACCTTTCGTTGAGGAAGTTAGATTGTTCTACAATAGATAAGCTTGCCTATAAAATAGACATGGGAGTTCATATATACATCACCACAAAAACTTACTTAAAGAGCATTCAACTATTGATATCCCACATTTCCTCAACCTCTATTGTATTTACCAAATCCATTCCCTTACTCCGCACCATCATAGCACAACCCTAAGCATACGAGCCTCAAACTAAAACCTAATGTCCTAATTTAAGCGAATTGTGAAGCAAGTGGCCCGCATGCATGAGTAGCATATTAGTCAGCACATGACAATAAGTTACTAGATAACATAAGTAAATATAACTCGAGAAAAAGACAATAATCAGTCAATGAGCAACTTAGTAAAGTTGGCTCCTACTTCACATGCATTTACCTGTTTAACTTTGTTGTTATTTAAAGAAAGTGACTTCAGGTGAATGAGATTACAAACTGAAGGAGGAAGATCCTCGATGGAATTATCTGCGAGTATGAGCATAGATCTTAGAAAATTTTCAATAGCAAATTTCATAAATGCTAAAAAGCAAAATTGATTGGGGGAAATAAGAAAAAAAACAAGGCTTTGGCAACAACATAAGTGTCAACGGGCATGATTGTATGAATTCTCATAACATTCAAATAAAGTGTCTGCAAGTATGACCATGAATTTTAAGACTTATTACTTTGAAACATGAATATCACCAAAATTAGCAACGTCATTGTAAATTATGCATAAATTTCATTTTATTGAGTTTAATGAAAGAAATGTCACACATATATATTTATTATTATAATTGCATGTATATCACGATACCAATTATTCTACTAAATCATAAGATTCTATAGGACATGAAGTTTGTTTTTATGTAAATTAGATCACTAATAAGAGAAAGCAGATTGAATTTACCATTTGCTTGAAGCTCCTCAAGTGAAAAACAGCTTCCAATTGATTCGGGAAACGAATTCAATTGGTTATTTGATGCATTTAAGAGCTTCAACTGCATCCAAAAGCACACATTAAGATTAACTAGTATCAAAACGACCAATATACCTAAAAGAATGTATTAACGTTTTCCTATCTTGCAAGTACATCAAATTTCCGAGTTGTACTCTGAACATACAAACATAATTCACCTCCGCAAATATTTTTCAATTTTTTAGTAATATTTCCCTATTTTGGAGGTTTAAATTTTGTTAAAAAAAAACTACTTTTTTAGCTTGTGCTTAATTTTTTTTCTCTCAATCACATGGGCCTTTTTACTTCCTCTCTTGATCTCTATCAATCACATGGACCCTTTCTACCTTCTCTCTCGATCTCTCTCCTCATCATGCCTCCTCCATGGTTTAACTGAAAAAACAGAGGATTTTTGGTTCATCCAAATACAAGATATGAGTAAAAAGTTCTCTATAGTTTACAACAATGGAGATTTGAAAATATTTGGGGTGTATTGAATGACGGTGAATACAACAAGCAAACTCTAATTAAAAGTTCCTTCCATACGCTATATTAACCAATTAACATTTCACTACTATCAAACATCGTATTTAATGAATGAAGATTAACAAATAAAAAGTACTAACTCTGACCCAAAATCTTTCCTCCGTTTGACATGCATTTCAAAAGAGCTATAGAGGGGCAAAAAAAAGTGGCTCGATGTAGGCCCAAACATTGGACAAAAATAGAGAAAAAAGTTTATAGAACGGAGCAAGGTTTTAAGACAGACAAAGAAGATGAAGCAAAGATATTGAGACGGAGGCATTAGTACTTTAGATATTGAGACAAAGGGGTTAGTACTTTAAGGGGAGTTTGGTACTAGGGTTTTAAGAAAGGGAAAGGAAAATAAGATCCTTGTTTCCCTTTGATAATGTTTTGTTGATGCAATTTGTGGTATCCATTCCTTTTTTCTCAATTTACAATTCCCCAAACACCTCTACTTTGATTCCCCACCCCCAAGGGTTTCACAAACCTTTGACCAACTTTAAACACAAGCATAAACAAGTTCCTACCTATCTCCACCATCTGCCACCGTAAATCACCCACCATCAGCCACCTACAACCTCCCTCCACAGCACTTACTACTAACTACTAACAACTTCCAACCATCAGAAGTTCCCAACAACCTATCATCCCACCACCGACCACCCATCACCTCAAAGGCGGCACCACCACTGACTGCCCCACCAACAACCCAACACGGAATTCCCTCACCAACCCACATTCAACCACCACCAAGACAACCTACCACCGACTTCCATCATCAATCAAAATTCGATCTCAACACAATCAAAACACTACCAACTGACCCACCACCAAGCTTTCATAAACTGAGATTTTAAAGTGACTTAGAAACGACCCAAGGTAGGAGAGAGTTACTACAGCTTCAACCACACAGCATGAATTTTGGCTTTAGTGGGTCAAATTCGACCACTAAAATTTTGAATCTCTAACTTTGTAGATCGAAGTTGGCCAGTAAACGCCTATCCATGATGCAGTTGCAGCAGATGTGGAGGGAGGATTAATAAAGATGGTAGAGAGGGTTAAGAAGTGAGACAATGCCGTGGAGGGGGCACTGGAGAAGATGGTGGAGTCATTCACTGTATTCAATCTGGGTAATTCAGCGGTGGAGCCATGGAGACATTCACAGTGGAGGAGGAGATAGAGCTTTTGCAGAGGGTATGGGAAAGAGAAAGGAATTCCCCTTCTCAAACCAGACATATTAGAGAATCAGAGGGGTTTTATAAGCTTTCCTTTCCCTTTGAATATGTACTTCCTTTCTTTTCCAAAGTGTCATATCAAAAGCCTCCTTACATTACTATAGTGGGAATTCAAAAGTTGATTTGGATAAATGTTGTATAATTATATAATCAGAACAATATTTTGGGATAACCTAAAAAAGTTAGGTGGGAGACAAGTGGGATGGAGAGAATATGCAAAAGCCACAGGAGATTAAGTTACTTACATTCCTAAGACTCCCTAAAGTCTCTGGTAAGTATGTCAACACATTCCGAGATACCGACAATTGCTCAAGCCGTACCAGTTGACCCACTAACAACACAGACTTCGTTAGAGACAATCACCATAATTTCACAAGAAGTGAGAAGCATAACAACCTAAACTGATAGAGAGAAGTAAATTACATTCATCAGGCAAGCCAGAAAGGCGGTTCCCGTCAAGTGTCATCACTTTCAGTGACTGAAGTTTCCCCAGGTTCATTGGAAGGCGTTCAATAAGATTCTCTGCTAAAATCTGAGTAGAGGGCTACATGTTAATTGAAATACATATCTACATATTAAAAAAATAAGCCAGTAATAAAAAGCACTGGCCCTCAGTTACAGGAACAAACATCCACATATTTATTCAAAGCAAAAGGTCATATGTAATAATTTAAACAATCCTGCAAAGGGGCTAGAGCCTAGTATAACTAAAAAAACTCCATTTTAAGATGCACAATTTTGCTAAAGCTCAGAGGCAAAAACAGTATTTCAATTCTCAAGTAAGGTTAAAAAAGCCTTGTCGGCAATCTAAATAGAGCGAAAGTATATGTTAGTAACAGCGGATAGGGAGATAATCTTAAAGGGACATTGGTCATTCATGAGGCAGACTGATAGTCTCAGTAAAATTTTGGTTGACCTTCATGGAAAAACAGCTCGTGTAAAGACCCTAACAAGCAAAAATTCTTGTTGCTATACATCAAGGTTTGAGATTCCAACATTATTACTTTCTCATATAAGAAATAACTAAAGTACTATCAACTTCATCCTAATAGTCCTTAAACATACAGCTATAACATAATAATAACAAACTCTAAAAATAAAACAAAAATAGTTCAGGTTAGCAAATGCAAATGATTCTTACCAGACGCTGCATGTTGATCAATTTGTTGATTTCAACTGGAACATCAACTGCAGCAAGCATAGAACAATCAAAGAGGTTTAACTGTTTAAAATGAAGTTCTATTACGCAAGCCATAAGAGTTTGTTAACGCAGATGTCCTTATCAAAAGTTAAGAGACTGCGTAGGCACTCCGAAATACCATTCACATAAGACCACTTCAATCAGACAGCACCATTGTCACTCTAATAAACAACGACAGCAACAAGAAATCCTCAGTCCCAATATGATTTGGGGTCGGTTAACATGAACCGTCATAAGAAATATCTGTGACCAATGATCCCTTGTCACTTTAATCTATACTGTCAAATCCAACATGCATCTCTAAAAAGTAACAGATGTAAAACAATCTAAAAAACAGATCTCCCAAAATCCTACAAAATCATACGAAAAAAATAAGTATCCTGATGTAAAAAGACTAGGCCACAGAGTAAAAGCAAGTAAGCAACATCAGTAGCTTGAAAAAAATGACAAAATGTGACACTAATTCTAGATTATTATGCTATTACCCTCAAAATTTAGTGATCTAAAATTCTCTAATATAAAACTCCACTGCAAATACTACAATTGAAAACACACATATAATAAATATTCCCAAAAACATATGGTATACCTATCTTATTGTGTGTTAGGTCCACAGTGCGTACGACTCTGTCAAGGTCAAGAACTTCATCTGGAAATATCTGCTCGAGGAAATAAAGATTACTAGATATTAAGTATAAGCCAAGCCTAGAAAGATAGCAAACCTCTGAGAATCTAAAAAAGAAGGTCAAACGTTAACAAAATAAAGCAAAGAATAAGAAAGACAAGCATCTGCATACATAATTCAAAATAACAAACAGCCCTTCTTATGAGTTATGACCATGTCATGCTATGGATGTTACTCCTAGATCGTCTATATATAACTGATAACAAATGCAAAGCAAAGTAAAGATAAATGTGGCTCATGGCCACTCAAATCTAGGAGGAAAAGTGTGGCTCAGAAGAGTAAAAAATAAAAGGTTCCCTATGTGGCTAGATCAAATAGATTGCAAAAACCCTAGCCCAAATACCCTTACCGGACTCTTAAGTATTCTATATCAGCAAAAATAGCTTATTGTCCACCGAACTTTGTAACTTTTGATATAATGGCTGCTATTGAACAGGTAAGGACAATACACTCACTGCAAAACCTTAATTTGCATCGAAGTTAAATGATTGTAATGCATCAGGTCAGTGCTGATATTTCGAGGCCACATGATATCCCTTGATACTTAATAATTCAACAATTATTATCACCAATTACCATAATTTAGCTTCGGTCAGATATGGGCATAAGGCTATAACAGAGTGAACAATTTTTAACAATGGAGGGGGTAAACTTTGTATCGTAGGATATTGACAAACAGCATAAGAGCAGTTACTGAAAACCAAACCAATTTCTGGGAGACTAGCACAGAAGCGAAATGTACTTTATATTCTGTTTAGACTTTAGAGTAATTTATTATCAATAAGAACTCAGCCTTCTGTTCCAGCCCTTGCTTGTCAATTTACTATTTTGCACAAGCAGAATATAAGCTTCCACTTCAAGTACTGTTATTAATTATTCGGTATCCTGAGATGGTTCCCTCTATAGACCAGAACAAGATAGAACCCGAAATCAATAAGGGTTTAAGAGCTACTACTTAAAGGAGTACCAAATTCAGTACACATGACTTGTTCATTGTCAGCTTCAATTCATATTTGACTGTCCTAATTTACGTACAAAAAGAAAAGGCATTGTACAAAAATACTTGAAACCGTCAAAAAGTAGTTATCTCTTACAAAGTTATTTTCATAGCACAAGTCCTTGTAAATTACTCTTTGCATCCTATCTCACATTGAGGAGAACGAGGGAGGAAAGACGGAAAAACAAAGTACTACAACTTCAAAATGTTGAGATAGTTTCCATGAAAGTTAAGTGACAAAGGTCCTTTGATATATCATACCTTGTGACCTTATAACTCAGACATGCCTCAAAGCCATGCAGATGAAACTAACCTATTCTACAGCTACTTTAACCCTAAATTCTGCACCAAAAGACAATTTGACCTTCAGATACTTAAGTAAGTCTTAGACGATACAAAATCTGATTCACACCCTCTGATATAAGTGATATTCATGCCAATAAAGACAGGTCCTAGTTGGTTCTCACTAATATGGCTGCTAATAGGCCATTTTCTTTTAAGGTCTAGCTGAGCCTTGAAAGACTAAGCGAGATTCACTGGATGAAAAGTGAAAATAGAACGCTAAATTTCGATGTCACTTAATAACTACTCAATGAGAACAATTAACAAAAGAGTGCAATGGAGAATGGAGTGGAAAAGGAAATAAGAATGACATTCTCGAACATAAGAGCACAATCTTCATGGATAGGCAAGAAATTCTTTCTTAAACATAAAATTCTTAATATGGAGATGTAGACAAGATAAAACATTTCCCAAACTAGAAATTCTTAATAAGGAGATATCCACTTGTTTCTACCTTACCCTCATTCCGAGTAATTAATAACATACTACCTCAGTCCAATGACAGTCACATACTCACATATAGTACTATTTCATAGCACGGAAATTTTTTTCACCTTTTTCAAAAAAGAACCGATTTGGATTTTCTAGTAATGGTGAAATAGACATAATATAAATAATAATTTGCAAAATCATGTCATATTCTTAACAAAGATTGACAACTCATTTCGGACAAAGTGTTCATACCATCTCCTATTCTAAACATAGAATCCAAGTTATTGATGAAACAACAGAGAATTACATAGTTGCTCAATTGCCATTCAATCATAAACATATCGAATAATAAACAACATTTCTCAGTAACAGTCACTTTTAAAGAGTTTAAATCATCTAAAATACGAGGACTTCCAAATCATAACCCTCATGAACATCTTTTTTAACATAACAACCAAACAAAAAGTAGTATATCAAATTTCACAACAATCATAAACCAGAAATCCCCCCAACATATGCATTCATACAACCACAAATTCGACACAATGAATCAAAACTCAATAAGTTCTTCAAGAGTTCACATATTGTATCTTCTCACTGCATGCCAAATACAAAGATCATATTATACATATAGAGATATGCATCATAGACATTATAACAAATGGCACCAAAAAATAAATTATAATTTTTCTCTATCAATTTGAATGCAACATAAAAACAACGACCCAAATCAGAAAATTCAAAAAAAAAATGTAAAAAAAAAAAAAGAGAATTGCATTTCCTTAACACATATTTAAAAGGATCATACTTTACCAAAAAAATGAAATTAAAAAAAAAAATTTGACCTTCAATTTAGAGTCACGCATAGCAACAATGCCAGTAGAACGCCATCGAGCGATTCTATTGGCTTTAGAATCCGCTGATTTACTCGAAACACACCCCATTAAAATAATTGCATCAACCAAATAAAAAGAGAAATTTTGGAGAATAAATCAAAATAACCCAGATGAGAAAAGTGGAAGAAAATTCAGATAATCTAAAATTTATAGCAAGAGGGTTGGAAAAAAAATGGAACGTTGAATTTGTGGGGAAATGGTGGTGGGTTTTGAAGAAGAAGAAGAGGGTCAGAGGTTTTTGATTGTTTTCGATGATAATTAAAATTAAAAAACTATGTGAAATGCCTGGACTTCTCTCTCTTTGTCTCTCCTAAAGTACATTATTGGTTGATTCGTTGGTTGACTGAAATTTGGGTACTTTACCATTTTCATCCTAAGTCGTGGTTGCGGTTTTGTTTCTTATGTACTCCACGTCTCCACCACACGAGCTACAGAGTTTAGCTTTAAAGTTAAGGGTCTTGATAAATGTCGTCCTGAAATATCCTCTGTAGCGCCCTATATTTTTGTACAAAAATACATGGGTTGTATTTTCCTATTCCCTCCTTTCCTCTTTCCTCTTTCCTCTTTCCTCTTTCCCTTTCTTTATTTAAACTCCCACATGTGCCATGTTTTCCACACAAACCCCACCACACTTTCTTTATTCACTTTCATTCTCTCTCAAGATTTAGGCGTTTGAAGAGGTGTTTACCGGCGTTGAACAAGGTGTTTACCGGCGTTGACCAACTTTGACCGGCGTTGACCAAGCAGGAATTATAAACTCCGGCGTCATGGCAAACAATGTAAGTTTTTTTTCGCCGTTAAAAATAGTTAGGCGTCTAAAATAGGCGTTTGACCAGCTGGTCAGGCGACTAAAATAGGCGTTTGACCAGCTGGTCAGGCGACTAAAATAGGCGTTTGACCAGCTGGTCAAGCGCCTAACTTAGCCGCCTGAACCACTGGTCAGGCGCCTAATTTAGACGCCTGACCAGCTGGTCAAACGCCTATTTTAGGCGGCTGACCAGCTGTTCAAACGCCTATTTTGGGCGCCTGACCAGATGATCTGAGATTTTTCTTTTGTAAAAGTATGGTTAATATTATTTTTACTGATAGATTGTAGCTTAAACTTTTGAATATATGTAGTTTTAGCATGGTTAATACATCATGTAAATTTTGAATAATATGTTTACATGATATTTACTATGTTCATATGGAGTAGAAATGTAGAATATATGTAAAATTTACATGATAGAATATATGTAAAATTTACATGATAGAATTTACTATGTTCATATGTAGTAGAAACATGATGTATTATATGAATTTTATGTACATTTTTAGCATATTAGAATAGTTATATTTAGATTTTTAGCATATTAGAATAGTTATAATATAGTGGACATGAATTATTTAAATAGTGAAAACTACAAGTAAATAATGTTATTTTGCATATTAGAATAGTTATTAAACTCAACCTTAATTTAAAAATGCATGAAAATATGGGCGTTATATTTTTTTTCGCTTAAAAACATAAACAGGCGCCTAGTTTAGACACCTATTCCTCAGGACAGGCATCTAAATTAGGCGCCTAGTTTAGACGCCTATTCCTCAGGACAGGCATCTAAATTAGGCGCCTGCACCAGTGGTCAGTCGCCTAATTTAGATGATTGACCACTGGTGCAGGCGCCTATTTCAGACGCTTGCCCAGTGGAGTAGGCGTCTTATTTGGGCGCCTGTGCAAGTTTTTGCCAGTTTTATTTTTTTCAGTTTATCGCTGGATTTTTACTTTCTAATTTTGATATATAATATATTAAATAGTTTATATTACTTGTATCGTATTTAATAGGTTCCATACTCGAGCAATGATGGGGACGAGGTTAATTATCATAATAGATTTAGGATAAGTGATGGATTCAAGATGGTTAAAGAGGCGTCTGATCATCTTAATGAAATCACAGTTTCCATAGGCTTTGAATTGGTTATTCACTCGTATAAGCAGAATCAGAATGGTCCCCGCATTTACCAATTGAAATGTTTTCGGGGGACGAGATACAAGGGGGATAAGGTAGACCCGAGAAAGATGAAACGACCAAATACATCGACAAAGTATTGTGGATGTCCATTTAGGATTAACTTGTTTTTGGGGGACCAATGGTATGTGTGGATTCCCGAAAGCAAATATGGGTTTCACAACCACGCGTTCATAGTATATGAGGAGGGCCACAGACGGACTAGTGGGCTCGATGATGATGCTAGGCGGATGGTTCGATAAATGACTGATGCTGAGATGGCACCGAGAAACATTCAAGCTGCTGTAACAGAGGCATACCCGCATCTTTACCAAACGATAAATCATATATACAACGAGAGGTATTTTTACAAGATGGAAGGGCGTGAAGAGCGGACTTCAGCTGAAAATTTTCTGCACCTTGCTAGGTTGAAAGACTATGTGTCATGGTCATTACGAGATGATGATGGAGTAATTACTCATGCATTCATGTCTCATCCTGGTGGTACGAACGCATTTCGTACATATCCTTGGGTAGTTGGCATCGATTCAACGTATAAGACGAATCGATACGGTATGCCTTGCATTGAGCTAGTTGGTGTGGCACCGACAATATGAACTTCCTCATCGCCTATGCCATAGTGAAGGATGAGTGCAGAGAGTTACCGTTGGGTGTTGGAGTGCCTACGTAATCTACTTGGCCATTATCATGTGAGCCCGTAGGTCATATTTATTGATCGTGAGTTGGGTTTGGTTAGGCCCATTCGTATAGTTTTTCCAGATTCTGCCCATCTTATTTGTACATGGCATATTAACAAATATGTGGAGGCACGAGTTAGCACTATATGTGGGGCCAAGTCATTTGGAGAGCGTTTTCGTGCTGGTCATTGGTGGAATGTGCTAAATGCAAACACAAAGGATGAATATGAGGTTGCATTAGCAAATTTGAAGTCCGCTTGGGCATGGAAGCAACTCGTTATTAATTATGTTGAGACAACGTGGTTGAATCCCCATAAGACCAAGTTTGTGAAAGCATGGACCAACGACGTGCTTCATTTTGGGAACACAACCACATGTAGAGTAGAGAGTGCACATGCAGCTCTCAAAGCCTGGCTCCAAACTTCCACTTGTGCCTTGGATACACTCTGGTCACGTGTTAATTTGTTCATTGATAGCCAAATGATCAAGATCAGGGATGGCTTAGAGAAATCTAGGTGCAGAATTAGCAGGCAACATATGGTACAACCTTTTCGTCATTTGGTTGGCCATGTCTCACATTACTGCATGAATTTGCTGAAGTTGGAAAACACTAAACGCCTAAACTTAGGAGATGGGGTGTTTGATTACTGTGGTTGTCGGCTTTGAAGAACGTGGAAATCAATCCCACGTATGTCGCTGCGCTAAAAATGAGAAGTCTACCCTGTACCTATCACCTGCAGAAGGCCTATAGCAAGACTCCGGCTCCAAGATCTTATGGGGGACATCCTGAATGAATCCAAGCTGGCGTAGAGTACGGTCGGGCATATACGGCTCAATAATATCCAAGTATCGCAGCCACCCGTAGTACGTGCTCCGAGGATAAGCCGATACCGGACATATACCATATGGTAACCAATCAACCTGCATGGCATTCATCTGATCCAATGCCTGTCGAATAATCAGTAGGCGGTCAATCCCCCTGCTCTCATGCCGAACATCCCAACAAAGTGCCGAAGCAGATCCTACATGAACCATCCTCCTAGTGCGATTCGACCGGAACATGGGAAAATACTCGTAAATCCATGCCTGCAAAAGCGTGAGGCAACCACATATCTGTGCTGAATCAGCACGACTAGCTATACCAAGCTGCCTGTATAGGTACGCTAATGTAGCCGCACCCCAAGAATACCGACTCACATCCTTCGGGGGACAAGACAAAAACGACAGTGGGCAAGGACGGACTCGGTTACCACTCTTGTCAACGAATAGAGTGGCACCAAGGAGGGTCAGCATATAACCTCGAAACTGGTGGGTCAGACTCCGATCGGCAGCAGAACATCTCTGTATCAAAGAATCAATGAATACACCACCACCGGACCAATGCGCCTTCAAAAAGGCGCTCTTCTCCATCCCAAATAGCTCTCCACATGAACTCTTCACGTCATTCTATGTACCAAAGTCACCTGTAATCAGTCCATCTGATGGGATATGGAGGATAGAACTCACATCGTGGAGCAAGATACTCATCTCTCCGAAAGGGAGGTGGAAAGAGTTTGTATCCGGCTGCCACCTCTCGACAAACGCACATATCAATGGCTGATCCAAATGATCAAACATAATATCATGCAAGTGACTCAATCCAAGTAGCTTTGTATCATCCCCTGAAGATCGGAACTCATACTAGAGTACCATGCCTGAAGCTTCTTGCACGTCTTCTCCCAGTTATGACACTTCAACATAGTCCTCTCGTCCACTCCAGCCCAAATGCGTGACGCTATGTGCCCTCCATAACTCGGTATGACACTACCGTCCACCGGCCCACCTGGCCTAGCGTCACGTACTTGCCATGCAGTGTCATCCTCCGTCACCTTCCTCTTGCTCGTCCTAGTAGTCCCGGATCCCTCAGCATTGCATGATGCTCCGTCTGAAGAACGTATAAAATGACCACGAGAGGTACGTGGTCTGCATCCCCTAGAAGCACGACCCTTCTCTAGGCCCGTTGATGGATGCTCCGACCGACTATCATAATAATCACCCGTCTCTTGCTCGTTCCCCGCCATCGGATCCTCTGTCCAAGGTGGGTGAGGTCTCCACGCCTCAACAGTCATAATGGTCGGAGTAGGCAATGCAAAGGACAAAGGAGGAATTTCCGGTACTTCCTCTGGTTCCGCGCCTGATGAAGACTGAGTGCTCCTCAAAAGCAACTCTCTAGCCTTCCTCGAAGAGATCGTCACTCCTCTCTCATGAGGATGACGATGACCCGAATCTGTAGGCAAAGATTTTGCTTTTCCCTTGTCTCGCCCACTCATCTTTAATTCAAAGTATAAAATTTCATTAATATTAATAATGTAATAATATGAAAAATCAATTATATCCAATAATTTTATGCGTTCTCAAATTTCTAATTATTTTTCTAAAGTTCATTAACTATCTTTTCTATTATATTTCATTAATTTTCCGCAGTAACACATTTTTCTACTTTAATACACCATAATTAACAAAATTTTATAATTATTATTTTCTAAACTAAACAAATTCAAATATAAAACAAAAAAAAATCAGAAATTAGGCGCCTAAAACTACAAAAAGGGTTCAGGCGCCTAAAATAGGCGCTTGCACCACAGGTGGGGCGCCTAAATTAGGCGCCCAGCCTCTGGTGCAAGCGCCTATTTTAGACGCCCCACCTGTGGTGGAAGCGCCTAAATTAGGCGCCTGACCTATGGTTCAAGCGCTTATTTTAGGCGCCCATCTCCCCATTCGAATTCCATTTCTAATTTATCATTTTCATCAATACACATTGCAATCCTAGTCTAACATATGCAATTCTAACAAGAAATTTACAATATTCAAATCAAATATGCAATTCTAGACATGCGATTTTTAAAATAAAAAAATTTAAAAAAGTTGGTGGGCGTTTGAAATAGGCGACCCACCATAGGTATAGGCGCCTAACATTGGCGTTCCACCACAGGTGGAGGCGTCCTCATCAGGCGCATATGCCTGTGGTGAAGCGTCTATTTTAGACGCCTGAAGATAATTTTACAATTTCTACACTAACCTTGGTCGCCGGAGATCGTTGTTAGCCGAGGTCTTGCCGGAGTTCTTGTCGCCGGAGTTATGTTGCCGGAGGAATGGCTCCGAAAAGTCTGCCACGGGTCACCGGAGATCGTAGGTGGCTAAGGTATTACCGCCGTTCTTGTCGCCGGAGTTATTGTCGCCGGAAAATAAACTTGTTGGGAGATCCTTGTTGATGAGAGAGATGTAGTGAGAGAGTGAGGGAGAGTGAAGAGAGTGAGGGAGAGTGAAGAGAGTGAAAGAGAGTGGGAGAGTATAAATAGTTAAATACATGTATATGTATTTATACAGGGCGTTAGTAGGATATTTCAGGGTGGCATTTAGCAAATGAGTAAAGTTATTCTCTCCGTCCTAGAATATTCTAAACATATTTTTTTTATTTTGTCCCAAATTATTTTAAACACTTTCATTTTTGGCATGACCACTATTGTTATATGAATTTTTCTAACCTATGCCACAAGGTATATGAGTATCAAAAATCCTATATAAGATATCATTATACAAAAAGTTTCCATTTCAAAATCCAACTAAACGAAAAAAAATCTTACATATACCTTGTGGTATATATAGGTAACAAAAGTCATTGTTATATTATTACTTCCGTTTCACACTACATGCACCATTTTTCATTTGGGCATTATTCATCAACCAAACTTTGACAATATTTCTCTCACCATTACGTAAGAAAAAATATAGTCAAATGGGATCTTGTTAAATTCGTCTCAACGTGAGGATTCCAAATATAAACTTTTTATAATTTTTACTTATACGCAATTAGAGATATTAATGTCCAAAGAAGTGTATTGGAGTACGTGAAAAAGTAAATGGTGCATGTATTGTGAAACAGATGTAGTATTTGTTTGACACTCCTTTGTCCTACATTCTACCTTTTTTTTAGGGGAAAAAAGTAGTGCATTAATTTAGGGACAAAGCGTCCATAAGTACATAAGGAGAAACAGTGCTAGGACAGTGATTAACCCAGCATTGTTCATAACCAAAAGGCACTACTTTAGCAAGATGATTAGCTACATAATTCCAACCTCTTTTAACATGAAAAAAACTAATAGTATGGAAATCAGAACAAAGATAAAAAATGTCTCCAAGAATAGCATCCAAATCCGAGAAATAGATAGCTGCTTTAGAAAGGCGGGAGATGATAACTTGAGAGTTCGATTCAATGATCACCTTCGACAAACCTCACTTCTTTGCCCAACACACAGCCATGTGGATAGCTTTCGCCTCTGCTACATCAGGCGGCCACCATGCTCTCATTCGTCTAACCACCGAGAACAACACCTTACCCTCCTTGTCCCTCACAATAGCACTCAAACCCACCCACCCTTCCTCACTAACACTAGTACAGAATCGATGATTTGCGTTGGCCTATTTGCGTCGCACACTCGAAGAAATGACGCAAATTTACAATTTGCGTCGGATAGCATTAAATGTCCGACGTAAATATCCTGAGGACAGCGAATGGAGCCGCATATGTGCGTCGGATCAGCAGGTCAAACGACGCAAAAGCTATGATGTGCGTCGGACCCAAGGCCCATCCGACGCATATCATTGAAGCTATATGCGTCGGATGGGCCTCCAGTCCGACGCAGATTCCTAAACTTCCCGCATACAACACCGCGTGCGTCGCATGTGAAGCGCATCCAACGCAGATGACCTGCTCATCTGCGTCGCACTTTCCTTCGACGCGACGTAAATGCTCATACACTTACCCAAAACTTTGGCGCTCACATCGCACAACTCATCTGCGTCGGACCAGGTGGAATGTGCGACGCAAATAGTGAAAAACCACTATCTGCATCGGACACTTTGACGGGTGCGACGCAAATAACGTGCACTTATTACTCCCAACGGCATTAATTTTATTGCCCCCTAAACAAACTCGCAGTCACTCTCTCTCTCATGCGATTGTCAAATCTCGCAGTCACTCATATTCGCCGGCTCCCTGACATTCGCCGGCTCCCTCACCCACGCCGGTGCTCGCTCACCCTTTCTGGCGCTCCCTCACCCGCGTCGGCGACCGGTAAATCCCCTATCTCTCTCGTTCGTGCGCGCTCTCTCTCGTTCGTGCGCTCTCTCTTTTCATTCGTGCGCCGCCCACTTCGCCCACTCCCGGTCGCCGCCCACTCCCGTCTGCCGCCCACTTCGCCGGCCAATCTTTGCGGCTGGCGAGCCGCCGCTGCACACCGGTGCACTCTCTCACACACTCTCTCTCTTTCTCTCTCACACACTCTCTCTTAGTCCGACTCGCCAGCCGCAAAGATTCGCACACTTGAAATATGTCATTGTTTTTTTTTTGTATTAATTTACATATTTCAAGTTCCCTTAATTTTTTTAGGAGTTGCTTTGATTGATTTTAGTTCTGATTTTTGTTAAGGGGTTGAAATTAGAATTCAACTCATGATAAATATGGTGGAATGAATTTTGAGATTGAATTTAGGATGTTCGTAGTTTGTAGTTTGTAGTGCTTATGAATTTTTTACCATTGATCTTAACAATTCTACTTTAATCTTAATGTTGTTTCTTAATCTCTAATTTGTTAATGCCTTAATATTAGACAGTTGATGTTTATGAGTTATGACTTGTGATCACTAATTTGTGGGTTGGTTAATGCCCTAATGGAGTTGCCACATTCCATCTTCTACTTGCCGGTGCTCCTAGCACACCTCGTTGTGCTTGTCTTCGCTGCTCCTTGAGAGCAGAGGTATATATTATTCCTTTTGCTTTATGTTTATTTGTTTTATTTGTCCCTATAATGTTTAATTATGACCAAACCTATATGGGAGGTTCGGGAAATCTAAGGAATGGTTTGGTTACGTGATTGGGAAAGTATATGTGAATTGTTTGGTTATGTGATTGGGAAAGTATATGTTGAATTATGACCAAACCTATACTATATGGACATACCTTAATGGGGTGGGGAGGGACATCTAAGGAATGGATTGGTTTGTGCTGTTTAATTGCAATATGCATCATTGGCCTAGATACCCGTTCGAGGCTTACTCATTAGGAGTAAGTCTTGAATAGTCCCCGGTTTGGGACTGTCTTTGAGTTTCTTATCTCACTTAGGATGTGAATGAATGTTTGGTTTTCGATTCTAAGAAAGATCTAGCTCATTTCCCTAAGCGTTCTCTGGGTACATATGTTGATAGTTTACCTACTATCTTCATCGTGTACTTGGAGAACTGTAGGGAAGTGCTGCCGGATTTTTCTTAGAATTGAAAAGCAAACATTCATTCACTAGTGAGATGAGAAACTCAAGGATGGGTTAGGTTGGAGTGATAAGGACTCAAATGTTCATGACTGCATTTGATAAGACATTTTGAATGATGTGATCGATATATTGTGTTCTTGTTTGGTGTCTCTAGTGTATGAATATGGATCGAACCTGGATGTATGGTAATCGGATTTCGGCGACATTTCTACAAGGGGTTGATGAATTTATCAGGGTTGCGTTATAACATCAATCGCAGAATGGGTCAAAGTTAGTCTTGTGTCCTTGTTGTGATTGCAATAACTCTAGGGGGTATCGTGATGTGGATCAAATTAAGGATCATTTGATTCGTCGTGGGTTTAAGAGCAACTATACTAGGTGGACATGGCATGGAGAGTTTTATGATCAGGGTATGAGCTCCACTAGCTTGTGTGATGATTTGAATGTTGATCACATTGATGATGAGGTTGAGGTTGATATCGAAAAAGGAGAGGATAATAATGATAATGATAGGGTAGATGATGAGAATGATAGGGTGGATGATGAGAATGATAGGGTAGATGAGATGTTGCACAATTTAGAGGATGAAGGAACCGATCGTCCGAATATGTATGATAATATTTTAAGTGCAGCGGACAAACCTATGTATCCGGGGTGTAAGAATTTCACTAAACTTTCTGGCATCCTTACATTGTTCAATATGAAATCGAAGCATAGTTGGACATATAAAAGTCTAAGTCAGTTATTCACTTTTTTACAAGAATTGCTACCTGATGGGAATGAAATTCCCAACTCTACCTATGAGGCAAAGAAATTGTTGTGTCCATTAGGTATGGAATATGAGAAGATAAATGCATGTCAAAATGATTGTGTGCTGTATCGAAATGAGTACAAGGATTTGGGTGAGTGTCCAAGGTGTGGACAGTCTCGGTACAAGACAAAGGAGGATGATGAAGGGGTGAGAAAGAAAGAAACTCCGACGAAGGTTCTTTGGTATCTTCCAATCATTCCGAGATTTAGGCGTTTATTTTCGGATGAAAATAATGCTAAATTATTAAGGTGGCATGTGGATGAGAGGAAGAAAGATGGGATGCTTAGACATCCGGTCGATTCTCCGCAATGGAGAAATATCGACCGAAAGTTTTCTAGTTTTGGTAAAGAACCTCGAAATCTTAGGCTTGGACTTTGTACAGATGAGATGAACCCATTTGGCACCCTAGGTACCCAACATAGGGGTGAAAGTTATTCGGATAAAAACTGAAATCCAATCAAATCCAATCCGAATTTGTAATTCGGATCGGATTTGAACTGTGTTCGGATTGGATTCAGATTGGATTCGGATTGAGATTTTTTGAAAAATTGGATTTTCGGATCGGATTGGATTGAGGGTAATTGGATCCGAAAATCCAATATAACCGAATAGTAATATGCCTTGTATTATGTATTCTGGATTGGGCTTAAGTGCTTAACTGATTTTTTTTTTTAAAAAAGCCCAGTGCTTAAGTGTTGTTGTTGTATTCTTTGTTGTTGAACTGAACCTGTTGTATTCTTTACTACTACATAATTGACCTATGGTAACACTCTGTGGTAACACATTTTGAGATCCAATTTTCATTGACATATATGTAACACTTTTGTAACACTTTATTGTTATGTAACAATGATGTGTAACACTTTATAATAGGTAACACTTTTTCCATAGGTAACACTCTGATCGTAACACTTTTTGATATGTAACACTTCACAGTAACACTTTTACAGTAGGTAACACTTTCATCGTAACACTTTTTGATTCGTAACACTTCACGGTAACACTTTTTATAGGTAACATTTTAACTCTTTAAGGTAACACTTTTTGATATAAAAGTCTTTAAGGTGAACCTTTTAATAGATAACATCTCAATTTTACATGGCAACACTTTTTTTAAGTAACACTTATAATATTTTAGATAACATTTTATTGTGTTGCGTGTTTATTTAATTTCTACACTAACACTACTTATTGATTTTTTTTTTTTGAAAAAACATTTACTCAGTTCTTATTATAATTATCAATTTAATTACGTATCGAATGTCTTTGTCTTATTTGGGTTGCAATATGAATCTTGATTTTATTGTTACTAAAGATTTCTATTAGTTAATTAGCATCGATATCTTTGAATAAATTATATGGACCAAGTCATATTTCTAAGTTTATTTATTTAAAAGTTACTCTATTTTGATGTTATTATATTAATTTTATGAAATAAAACTCCATAATACACAGTTAAATATTTATTGTATTATGAGTTTTGTATTTGGCCTAAATACGAAACCAAACTTTTGTTTTCACCTCTCAAACTGGGTTTTGCCTTCCTCATTCTTTTCGGGTTTTGGAAAGTAAAGCCCTCAACCCTCAAACCCTCAAACCCTCACAGGCTCACACACACACACTCTCTCTCGTCCTCCTACGGTCCTACCTGTGTTGCTGCCTCGAACCACCCTTGGTCGCCGAAGCCATTGCGGCGCTTTCTCATCTTGTTTTACTTCCTCTCTACCGCTCGCATCTCCCTTTCTCTCCTGTTTCGTGCTGCTCCCGCTACCGTAGTCGGAGCTGTGTGAATTGCTGCTGCCCTCTCGGGTGATGCGCCGCCCTGAATGCGGTGGCATGATGTGGCGGAGGTACTGTTAGTTTTGATCATCCTTCCAGGCGGTTAGTTTTGATTTGAATTTTCCAAGCGTTTAAATCTTAGTGTTCGATTTTTTTTGTTTTATTTTACAATTGATCATGTTCAATGTAAAATTGGTATGGGGTTGCTCAATTTGTTTGATTTGATTCGTTAATTTGATTTGTGATCATGATGGGTGAATTTGATTTGGGGTATGCGGTTAGTTATTATCTCGGGTTGCTCAATTTGTTTGATTTGATTCGTTAATTTAATTTGGGGTTGCTCAATTTGTTTGATTTGATTCATTAATTCGATTTGGGGTATGCTGGTTAGTTGTTATCTGTATAGACTTATTTGTGATGGTTGAATCAGAACGATCCTTACCTTTTGGTGCTTTACTGGGTTGAGTACCTCAGCACTTGCTTGGGCATCCTTTTTCTTATCTGTACGAACTAAGCCAGAAAGTGAGGCTCGAGTGCCACCAAAAGTTGTCTTACTTGTACTCTGTTCATTTACCACAACATCACTACTATAAAAGCAATTGAGAGTGCTAGAATCATTTGATTTGTTCAAATGTTGTTTCTCAAGTAGATATCTTTGGCGCCCGGCGGGATTTGTGAAATGCTGAAGGTACTGTTTCCACTGCTTACAAGTTGTATCTAAACCTGCGTTTGGTTCAGCCGGCTGAGCTGCTTGAATCCCCTCACTCTCCTTTGACTGGGATGATTGGCCGTCCTAGTCCTCATGCTCAGAGTCACTGACCCTTTCAAGTTCTTTGCTATCAGACGATACCGCTATGTGTTTCTTGCTATCAGCCGATGTTTCTTTGCTAGATATAGGTCTCTCATGATTGTTAGTCTCACCACCTGGTGTAATATGTGACAAGTAGAATGAAGCGCTTTTCCCATCACCAACCAGTTCTTTCACTAGGATATAAAGTGGAACAAATGAGACATTAATATGACCTTGCTGGTTCAACTTCATTGTCATACATACCAAGACATATATACGTGCATAATACATTTAGTACTAGCTGTCGTGCAAGAAAGAATAAAGACTTGTTTAAGCACTAAAGAAGTTGGAGAGAACGAGTGTGTTTTTCTTTTGTTTGAGTTCTTTGCATCCTATAGTGCAACACAAATGTATTGGCCTGATAGTTATATCAATTACAACGTCTTTTTGTTAGGAAGTAAGATCAATATGGGAGGTTATTGAGTGATTGTATTTACGGCTCATGAACTTTGAGAAGAATAATATGATTGTGATGATGGCATATGCATATAATATATAGTATAAACTATTTCACATGATCTAATTATGTTAGTAATTGCTATATAAACTTTTTGTACATTTTGGTTGGATTCTAAGATTTCTGACACTAGGTTGTGCCCTTGCTGAATTTTTCTGCACATACGCTAGTCAATATTTATGGAGCTCTAGCAGGTAATTAGGTGAGCTCTCTCATATTCTTTACTAGATTCAGAAACCAACTACCCTGTTCTTTTCCTAGAGGTCTACAACGCCTTGTTATGCGTCATACATTTACTATACTTGTTTTTCTTTTCACAACAAGTATATCACTAGTCTTGTTATCATATAAGACTTTAAAGAATTTTTTTTTTTGTTCTTACTGCAGGAGAATGAAGATAATGGATTAGAATAGCAAGTAGGCATGATGCTTCGAGAAACATGCATGCATGGATTGGGCGATGGAATTGAAGACGAAAGGAAGAAATGACCTTAAGATTGATTTAGGTTTATTTTGGGAGAGCTATGTATATTATCAATGGATTTTCAGATCAACTATTTATATTTTGAACGCAATAGTATGTTGTCAATTAATGAATACTACTCTTTGGCTCAATCTTTATAATGGCCATAGAGTATTTGTAATCATTTATATCTATAATATCATTCTATTTCTTCTTCGTTTATTACGTTTGTAAGTTTTAGTATTATTATCATTGTATATGTGCCAACAAATAAAAAAATGTTATTATCGATAATATTATGCCAGCTTAAAAAAGTGATACATAATATACAATAGAGTGTTACATAAGGTAGTTGACAATGATACATAAGGTCTAATAAACTGTTACTTATTAGCAAAAGAGTCGATTGAAAAGTGTTACTAATGACAAAAAAGTGATACATTAGAAATTATAAGTAACACTTTGTAAATGTTACAATAAGTGTTCAAAAGTGTTACTTAAGAGCACTTAAGGTATCACTTGGAAAAGTGTTATCATAGGTTTCCAAAAGTGTTACCTTAGAGCATAGGCGACACAAGCAGATGTATCACCCAGAAAAGTGTTACCTATTCTCTATAATAACACTTTCAATCTTTTATGCAACACTTATTGGGTGTTACCCAGAGATCTCTCCATCCTCAATTTATTTTAACCTCATGGTTCTGTTGTAATGAATTATTGCATATGGGCTTGTTATTAGTTTATTAATGGTCTATGGGGTTTGTAATGAATTATGAATTTGTAAATTGTAAATCTATTGGGTTGTTGTTGTCGGCTTGTCGGCTTGTCGCGCCTAATTTATTTCATAAAAAAACATAGTTTTAAAAAATCGGATTTTCGGATCGGATCCAATCTAAAATTTGAAAATTCGGATTGGATTGGATTGGATTCGAACTCTAATTGGTTTGGATTCGGATTGGAAAATTGAAATCCAAATTTTGTTCGGATCGGATTGGATTAGGCCCAATCCAAACCGTACACCGAACTTTCACCCCTAACCCAACATAGCACTTGGTCGGTTCTACTGACCATTTATGAAGCGTAAGTTTATTCTGCTATCACTTCTTATCTCGGGTCCTAAGCAACCTGGAAACGACATAGATGTGTATCTTGACCCACTCATTCAAGATCTGAAATTGTTGTGGGATGAAGGTGTTTCGATGTTCGATGCGCATGCGAAAACTGAATTTACATTACGTGCCATGATATTTTGCACGATTAATGATTTCCCGGCTTATGGGAATTTGTCCGGGTATACAGTTAAAGGAGCAAAGGCATGCCCTATTTGTGATGAGGATATGATTGATGAGGGGTTACATCATTGTGGGAAGAATGTATACCTGCATTATCTTACATGGCTTCCTTTAGATCATCCATTTCGTAAGAAGAAAAAGTTGTTCAACGGAAAAGTGGAGATGAGAGAAGCCCCTGTACCTTTACGTGGAAAACGGGTTTCTAGGCGGGTAAAGGATATTGAAACAGTGTTTGGCAAGCCCTTTAAAAGTATCTCAAAAAACTTATACAAGAAAAGGTCTAAAATCTAGGACCTCCCATATTGGGAATGTTTAGAAGTCAGACATTGTCTTGATCTAATGCACATTGAGAAAAATGTTTGTGATGCCATTGTCGGCACATTGTTGAATATGCCCGGGAAGACAAAGGATGGAGTTAAAGCTAGGAAAGACATGGCTGAAATGGGCAGACCAGAACTAGCACCTCAGGAGCGAGGACAACGCTATTATCTTCCATCAGCTTGCTACACTTTGTCTAAGAAGGAGAAAA
The DNA here is from genome assembly GCA_947648045.1 of Beta corolliflora. Lineage (NCBI taxonomy): Eukaryota > Viridiplantae > Streptophyta > Magnoliopsida > Caryophyllales > Amaranthaceae > Beta > Beta corolliflora. The sequence goes on from CANSZD010001206.1 coordinate 201,375, forward strand.
CGAGTTTTTGTGAGTCTCTGCATAGCTTAAAGGTCCCTGCTGGATACTCGTTAAATTTTTGAAACCTTGTCTCACTGTAGGACTTGAAACTCGTTGGTTTGAAATCTCATGATTGTCATATCTTGATGCAGCATTTATTACCTGTTGCAATACGAGGAATTTTGCCTTCCCAAGTAAGATACACGATAACAAAGCTGTGTTTCTTTTTCAGAACTATCTCTAGTAAGGTGATTGATCCTAACACTCTAGATAACTTGCAAGCTGATGTAATAGAGACGATGTGACAATTTAAAATGTACTTCCCACCATCGTTCTTTGACATCATGCCTCATTTGATAATTCATCTTGTCCGAGAAATTAAACTTTGTGGGCCCGTTTGTATGAGGTATATGTGGCCTTTCGAAAGACATATGGGTACTTTGAAGGGCAAAGTGATGAATCCAGCCAAACCAGAAGCAAGTATTATCCAAAGAACAGTTGCAGAGGAAGTATCTCAATATGTAAGTCAGTATTTAGCACGTGCACAAGCAATTGGATTGCCAAAATCTAGACATGAAGGAAGACTTGATGGTTGTGGTACCATTGGTAAAAAAATATTGTGTCTTGATGGAGAGTTGAAAAGAAAAGCAGAATATTTAGTGTTAGAAAATCTGAAACAAGTTCATCCTTACTTAGATGAGCACATGACTATTCTTAGTGTTCAGTATCCATTGAAGAATAAACGTGAGTTGGTGATTGAGCATAATCGTTCGTTCGTTGATTGGTTTAAAGAACGAGTTATGAACCAATTATCTGACCCAAAAAATGATGTATCGGATACGTTGAGATGGTTGGCATATGGGTCAAAGATGCAAGTTCTTTCCTATGAAGGGTATGACATCAATGGTTATTCATTTTACACTAAGCGGCAAGATGACAAATCCGCGATGCAAAACAGTGGTGTTACGTTGGGGGCTTTGTCATCAGAGTATACAAGTAGAAGGGATAGAACAATTGTTGAGACAATGAAGTCTTACTACGGGTTCATTGAAGAGATATTAGAACTTGACTACGTTGACTTCAAAATTCCGCTTTTCCGATGCAAGTGGGTTGATATTTGTCGTGGTTTAAAGAAGGATGAACATGGCTTTTTTACATTAGTCAATTTCAGCCGGTTAGGGCATCATGAAGATAGTTTCATATTGGCATCACAAGCAAAACAAGTTTTCTACATGGCTGACCCTGTCGATTCGAAATGGTTTGTTGTCATTGAAGGAAAAAGGAGAATACTTGGAATTGATGATGTACACGATGAAGAAGAATACGATGCACAATTTAATGAAGTTATTGCTTCGTCGGTAGTCATTCCAAGTACATTAGGGGAAGATTTGGACACAAATTACATTCGCCGAGACCATAATGAGGGATTTTACGTTGTCAAAGAAAAAACTGATTAATAGGTAATTTATGTAATATTATTGCAACTACTATTGTTTATAATCTTCAATTTTATATACTTTATGCATTGTTAAAATAATTTTGTAGTACTTCATTTATGAATCTAACATGTCTTTGGTTGGTATTTATATTTGGTTTGAGGTGTAGTGATGGAAGATGAGATAATGCATGATGCATTAGATGATCGGCAGCCACGTTATGAGGCCGAGATTACTGATGGAGAGAGTAGGAAGAAAAGAGTGAGTAAGGCTAGAGGTCCTACAAAAGGGATTCGTTCCATACCCGAGGTTTAAAGAGTACTTCAGTGGGATCAGTGGATGCGTCCGATTGGGGAGCATGTTGGTGCGTACAAGACACATTACGGTGAAATCAGTAGAAGAAAAGTGTCTATCTTGTACGATAGTTGGGATGATGTTCTACTAGGCCTTAAAAATAGTTTATGGGAAGTTGCTAAAGTAAGTAACCCATGTATTTTAAAAGTAATTTTTTTAATTTAATTGAGATCTTGTTTATTAGTTACTAATCGTGTATTATTTTGTATATTGAAGAGAGAGTTTGGAATACAAGAGGATGAGAGGAAGAAACGAGATGTGTTGACTACTTGTGATAAGCAGTGGAGGAATTTCAAGTCAAAATTGGTGAGTCGATGGATCACAAAAATGAGGAAGGGGCCTAACAATGATAAGCAACCGTATGTGCTATATCCTTTCATCACGGAAGAGATTTGGAAGCAATTTGTGACAAAGTGTAGCTCTGATGAGTTTAAGGTATATAATATGTACGTTACAATCACATAATATGTTATAATTAATTTTTTATGTTGTGAATATTGACTATTTACTTGTTTTTATATTAGGCTAAAAGTGAAAAAGCAAGAAAGTCTCAGGCTGCCAACATTCATCCTCATTTTCTGGGTCAAAAGTCATATGCGGAGATGATTCCTTTTTGGAAAAAAAAGGGTATATCCCTTCATCATCTACAGCATCATCTGTTGACTCATCCACATCTTCAGTTTTTTCCTCCTTGCCGGATCGAACTTGGCCATGGCTTCTTGCGAGATCGAAAAAAGATAAGGAAGGAATTCTTTTCTTCCCTAATGAAGAAAAGCAAAAGATAAAAGAGTCCATTGTAAGCATTTTTCAAATTTTATGATATTTTCTTGTCTAATTACTCATATTCTACTAATCATATGAATTTTTTTAATTGGATGCAGGATGATTGGAAAAGGAAAGAAAAGGAATGAGAGTTTGTTCCAGGTCGGATGGATGATGCTCTATCACGTGCTTTACAGAGGAAAGACCGTCCTGGGCGTGTGTTAACAGCTGGGCATAGCGTTGGGATTACATCTGTTTGGGGAGATCCTGATCGGAGTAGTACTGCTCGAAAGGGTAGGGGCATGGATGATGAGGAGATGCAGGAGTTCGAGGCTAGAGTGAGCCAGAGAGTTAGAGAACAGACGATGCAAGAGATGAACTCGAAGATAGATGCAATAGTTCAAGAAAGGTTGATGGCTTTTGCGGCGCAATTATGTCTTCTAGTACCAAATCAAACAAGGGAAGATGCGCCGGTTCGAAGTCTTCACACTCTAGTTGATCTTAGTAGTTGTCACTCGGGGGGCAATGATCCATTTGTGAACTTGCAGGTATAAGTTTATTGTATATCTTCTAAGATTATGATATTATGCTTCTAAAACACTTAATTAATGACATTGTGTTCTCATTGGATGTTAAGAGTCAAGTTCCATGCACTAGTAGAATAAATGCTTATTGCTGCGGTGGTATTGCTGCGGTTTTACCCATACGCAGCAATATATCACGCCAAAAGAAAAGGTAAACTATAAAATAAACATATTGCTGCGGTTTTATTAAAAACCGCAGCAATATGGTACCAACGGAAACTTGTTCCAAATAGTTGACCATTTGACCAACCATATTGCTGCGTTTTCTAGAGAAAACAGCAGCAATATATTTCCAATGGATTTTTTTAAAAAAAAAGTGGAATATTTTTTTCCAGAAATATATTGCTGCGGTTAGCAATATATTAAAATAATATTTTTTTAATATGATTTTAATATATTGCTGCGGTTTCTGTCAGAAACCGCAGCAATATGTTTAAAAATTTATAATCAAATTAACTTGGTTTTATTAAATTAAATTATATTCTACTAACTTAATGTGTTTTTTATTGCA